>VXAL01016512.1:389793-451338 GCA_013399475.1 Chauna torquata
CAGCTCGGCGGCACCCCCTCCCTGCCTCGCTCCCCTGTCAGCGGGTTGGGGCGTGTGCGGGGCGGCGGCCGCGCCGCTGGGCCCCCTCACGGGCCTCGCCGCAAGATGGAGGGATGCGTGACTGAGGAGCGAGGCCGGAGCGTGTCTCCCCCCTCCCCTCTCTCTCTCTTTTTTTTTTGCTTGTTTTTCTTTCCCCTCCTACCTGCGTGAGGGATGGTGGCCTGGCTCTGGGGGAGCTGCCCTCTTCCTCCGGGACGCGGGGGAAGGCGGCGGGGGAGCCGCGGCCCCCTGGGGGTCACCGCGCCCTGCTGGGCGCTGAGGCGGGCGGGGGCGGCGCGGCCTGAGCGCTGCCGGGGCCCTGAGGTACCGACACCCGGTAACTCCGGGAGGAACGGGTCCGGGTCCCCGTGACACGGGGTACACGGTGGCGTGACCCCGGAGCCGGGGCACGGCACGCCCGCAGAGATAGGAGGGGTGTTGAGGCTATCGAGCCACCCAGGATTTTCTTTTATATAGAGCAGGGTGAGTTCAGAGCACCGGGAGTGCGTTGCCTCGCAGCAGACAGGCAGCTGCTTTAGAGAGTAGACAAATAGATGCTGTTTATTTGACAGCAAAAATGTTTGGCATATTTCTTACCTGGCAGCAGATGCTGGAAAAGCAATTATATACATATAAAACCAAGATGAGTGGTGATGATGGGTAATGGTTTAAAGTAACTGGTACCTGTGTGTTTAATGGTAGTTACTGCCTGGTGAAATTTTGTGGATGTGTTTGTTTGAGAGATCCCTGTGCTGACAAAAGGTGCCTTTGCACAGGTCGTTTTTTTTTTTCTCCCCACCACTTCTATTCCTGTGCTAAGCTGAGGGGCTTTGCTATTACACATAGAAGAGATGGAGACTTTTTTCAAATGGGATAGGTGCATAAGCAGGCAGTCAGTGTTTGGTGGACCTATGTTTTTTTGAGTTTCTTTCAAAACTAAATTGTTATGGGATGCACCACAATATTTTTTCTTATTGCCTGCCTCTGCATCTGGCTTGATTTTAGTAGTATTGTGATGGTGTTTTGCTTCTAAACAAAATGGACGCTACTTTTCTATTCACATCAAAAGTGGTTTGTGACCTTTTTTGTTATGTAGATCTATTGTGCTTTTTTTAGTGGTTGTGCACGTTTCTTAATGACTTGCAACTCAACAGGATTTTTTTAAATCTTTTTTTAATGTCTCAGCAAGCCCTGAGAAATAAAACATGGACCGTAGATTGAGAACTAGTGACATTGCTAATACCTTTATATCATCTTTATGCAAATGGTCTAATGCTTTACCATCTTAAAACAACATCAGATATGGAACAGCAAGCAGTAGAGAAATATATTGTTTCCCAAGGCTTTCTCTTGACAATGTAGATGTGATTTTTTTCATGTATTGTTGTAAGGTTTAGAAGCCATGATAAGACAGTTTCAGCAGGTCCATAGGCACCTGTGCTTGATCTGTACTGGCTTTGGTCCTGCTTCCGTAAATTGATGGGTTCCACACAGGTGCCAAAACTGCTTAAGTGAATTGATACCAGCAAGTGCACAGTAGAGGATAGTACAGGAGTTGATTATTGCTTGTGATCCTAGCAGTGCCTCTGGCTACTCTGAAAAAACACTTCACTTTTCTGGGATAAATATTTACATTTCATCTATGTTTATTTTTTAGGAAAATCTCTTACAGAAGCAAAATTATTACTTTCTACAGCCTCTGCACATCCCTGCATGTGGGCTGTCTGCAGTCTTGCTCAGAAGTTTGCTAGGCTAGGTCGCTTGAATTGAAAGAGTGCCCTCTGCTGACGTCTGTATTTAGAGTCTGGAGTGTATGTAAAGAACTCCTGCTAGTCTGAACTTAAATATTCCTCCCAACAAGGCTGGAGCTTTATTCCTCACAGAAATGCTAGTGTGGCATGTCAGAGATAGGGGAAGAGCAATCACTTGCAAATATGTGTGGAAGATGTACAGCAGTCTCTTGGAGTCTGTTGCCCCCCTTGTGAAGTACTCTAACTTGCAATTTATTTTGCCTGGATTTTGATGAGCTATGTTCCTCAGTCAATGGGAGGCGGGGCGAGGGAGCTCTTTGTGAGGTTATCCTGATTACTGTCAGTTTTTTCTATAAAAATTGCCTTTGTGCAGAATTTTTGGAGAGATCTTTTCCCTTCCACACTTGACTTGCTGGTGACCATGCAGGTTGAAAATCCCTCTGTTTAGATCTCTTATTGATCTTGGTGCTGCACAGTACCAGTGAACAAGCATGAAGGTACATGGCTAACTTCTTAGCTTCAGCTACTTGTATAAACTTCAATTTTAAACACTTACTAAAGATAGACAACTTTAAGACTCCAGAAAGCTAATGATCTTAGTGTGCTAATGCTCTGCTTGACATGCCTTTGAATATTAAAAGATTTGAATTGATAAGGACTGGCCTCCATCTGAGTTTCTTCCTTATTTTCTTTTCATTGAGATTAGGGAAGTGTAAAGGAAAAGATAAATCCCTGGAGCTGAGTCATTTGGGCTCCTCCTTTTATTCAATAAATAAAGCTGAGTTGAAAACCTGCTTTAAGGGTGGGGAGTGTAGTGGCATTTTGTCTAACTGCACGACATCAAAGGCATTTTGTATTTCTGGTTTGAGTGTTGCTTTACAGCCCTTGGAGGGGTAATGTTACAAAAGATACTTAATTCATTTTCAAAGTAACAAGAAAACATTTATGTTAATACCTTTACATTTAGATACTTGGAACTGCTGCAGTAGAAATCATGTCTTAATATGCATGTATGGGTAGTATTTATTGCATGAATACAGCTTTGCGGGATTCACATTTTTTCTATTTGTGAACTGATCACCTCAGAAGACTGCTGAAGCAAGAGAATCTTAGTGTTACAGTTGCATGTTTTAAGTAGATGCTCTGTATGCTTAGTTTGCTGGAATATGCAGATATGTAACTGCAACTCTTTTCTTTTACAAAGATCCTTAGAGGCTGTGTAGAACTCCAGGGGAACTGGGCATTAGAACCCCTCCTGTGGGCAAGCTGGTGTCATCCTGTATCCTGTATCATCCAGGCAGGAGGACATCTGCACTCAGAGCTGGAGCGAGACAGCACGGCGTGTCGGCTGGAGGTACCGCAGCTCTTGCTGCTCCAGTGGCAGTCCCGTCACCACAAGCCAATGGCAGCACCTTTGTGCAGTCAGAAGGAGCTGTGTAAAGCAGAGAACTTAGTGGGGGTAAAACGATGAGGGTGGCTCAAAATTCGTGAAAGGGGAGATGTGCTTGGCAGCATGGTGTGTTCAGAACACATCAGAGCTGCTTGCTGTGGCTCTTTCAAGTTAGCATGGTGTAAATAGTAGTCATTGAACCTGCTTGCTGGCTCAGCACAGCTGAAGAAGGGAGAGACTGTCTTCTGCCTGGTGTTTCAGTTTATAGGAGAGTTTGACTGGAAAAAACAACCCATGCATTTAACCTCATAGTATAACAAAATAAAATACTGGGAAGTCCTGTGGACCAGTGCTAAATACTTTGAAATACAATTTTCCTGAAATGCATTCTGAGGTTTGTCTTGCTCTAGTACAGTCATAGCTGGTCTTGTCAAAATTCCTTCAGGGCTTCCAGATGGGTTGTAGGCTGTGGTATGGCACAAGTGGTATCTTCCTTGAACTCATGGAGATGTCTTGAATGCTCTCAAAATCCTTGCTCTCTATCAGTGCAGCTTTTTCCATGGCTGTGAACTCAGCACAGAGAGGTGATAGGTGATGGCCTCAATGCTTACTGTACGCCTTTCCGTAAGGACAAGATTCCCTTTTGCTTCCCATGTCCGTGTTGGCTTATAGTCCCAACTACAAGAATACTGCCCCGTGGTTTTACCTACGCAGTCAATGCTGTGGAAGAAGAAGCTGTGCACCTTGCAGACCCCAGAAGCTTTGCCCTTATTTCTGTAGGGCTGTACCCATCAGGCAGTGTTCTGGCTCTTTGCTTGTATCAGGTGCACCCACAAGTTGAAGTTTACTGTTGCAGAAGATCTCTGGGTGTGCTGCAGTGTATCTTTCTACCTGACATTGAGAAGCTGAAGAGCTTCTTTGTCAGAATGTCAAGAAATGCTCGTCAGCCTCACGTGTGCATGATCTTTTTGGTTTAAAAACCTGCTCATTTCTCAGTTGTAAAGAGCAACCTCTTTTGTTAAAGCATGTACCATGGCAGTGCATTTGATGCCAAATTTGAGAGAGTAATGCATCTGTTGCTGCTTGATAGTTAAATTGAAAGTACCCCCTTTTTTCTCCTTTTGAAGGCAGACATGGCTTGCAGTCCCCTACCATAGGATTCATCTTGGTGCAAACTCTTATGAATAATTGTTTATTTTGTTTCTTTGAGGTAGGACTTGTGAGCTATTCTCCACGCCTATTGCAGACATTTTTATATGTATACATACAAATACATTTAATAGGCAATGTAAGCTTTAGATTGCAGGTGAACTGGGAGAGGCATGCGCCTGCTCTGTTTTCTCAGGTCTATCTGGGGAGACTCTGTCTCCCCACGTATTGCAGGTGTGACCACAACAGTTACTGTAGCTCAGTGCCTCATCAGCATGTAGTTGAGATTTGAACATGGATTAGAACAAGCTGGCTGAAGTTCAATACAGCTAAAATATACATGATGATGTGGATGTAATTATCAGCCTTCCTAATTGAAGAGTGCATTTGCCATTAGATACAAGTGTTAGTGCCCTCTGGTGACTTCAGCTGTTGCTAGCAATCATACTGAAGCAGTAAAATGAGTTTTTTAAATTTTTGACTGAAAATTTGAGATCTCTTGAGCTGACAAGAGCTGACTAGAGTTTGGCTAGAAGTTGTCACTGCCCCTCTTGCCATTGTTTTTTAGATCATTATAAAGGTTCTTAGTGCAAATAATGAAGTATAACTTGGGGGCAAAGCTTGGGTCAGTTAAGGAAGAAAGAACAGCATGCCAGGGATAAACAGAAATGGCATAGAGGAAGAGTGGTGGTTCAGCTTGCTGTGGGGTCCTCTGCTGAAAGGCGATCAGCCTGACAGGTAATTTCTGGGAGCTCTTCAATCTCTTCACTTACACTGCCTGTGCTGTATGTCCATAGGCTGTCTGAGGGCCGAAACGCTCAGTGGGAGACAAGAAATGCACAGTGGGGGCTGCAGAGAAGTTTGAGATGCTGGCCTTCATGTTGAATCTCCATTTTAAAGCAATTTAGATGTTTGCAACATCTGGTGCAGAACGTCTTGCTTGGTTGGGAGCCATCTCAACTGGAGTCAGTAGCGCTGCTGCTCTGGGATATGTTACCTCTTTTTCTCTTAATGGAGCTGTGGTGGTGTCTGCAATCAATTAAGTCTGAAGTGACCTAGGAGTGCCTATTTAAGAATCAAGTCTCTGACCAGTGTTGTAGTAGTATGGCATTAAAAGCTGTTTGATTTGAGCCTCCCTCATTATTCATTAAGGGACAGCTTTCAGACTGTGGAATTTGCTCTCCTCATTGAGACTGACTCAGATTGATCATGTTGCGGAAAAAGAGTATTGATCTCATTTTAAAAGTTGAAGGTGTATTTCTTGGATAACAGTGGCTAGATAAAACTGGCAGAGATCCTGAGAAAGTGATCTTAATGCAATTTGTAAATTAGATTGCTTTTATCATATTATGAAGGTGCCCAGGGTTTGGGATAATTTCCTAAACTATAGTATTATATTTTCATTTAGGCTTAGAGTAAGCGGTATAATGTTAGAGTTACTGGAGCTGGACTAATAAGTGAATAAATGGGACTAGTACAAAGCACATTTTCTGCTGTGGTGTAAGCTTTTCAGATTAATGTATAGGCAGACTGAAGCATCCAATGAAAAGCTAAAAGTCTCAATTCTCAAAGTTTTTCTTTGTAAGCTTCATGTCTGAATTTGTTGCATCTGAGGAGGCATGTAAGCACAGGTGGACTTCTGACTTGCTAGTTTTACATAAACCTTGAACAAACTTCTAAAAAGCTCATGTTTTCTGTTCTCTTTATTGACAAGTTGCTGGTTTGATCTTGTAATTGCTGCTATGTTCTGTAACTTGCTTAATAAAGTTGGTCCCCCACAGCTGTAACTAATTGAGATTGGTTTGTAATTGACATTAGGTTTTGACCTCAGATGTGTTTTTCAGTGGCAACATTTTCTTGACTGCTCACTTCCCACACTGTCTATTTTGGCAGAAATACTAGTAGGGTGAACTGTGTCAGGGAACTTACCCAGCTAAGAAGTTCATCTTTTTTTTTCTCCCTTGCCTTATTTTTCAGTTTGATAGTTCCTCCAAGCTTTTTATTCTACAGCTGTACAGAATCTTGTGCTGCTGTCATGGCAGAGAAAGGAATGGAAAACATCAATCAGTGGCAGAGACAGCTGGCAAATGCCAAATCAGAGTTCCCATAAACCAGCTGAAATCAATAAGTGGATCATTTGTCCCTTTGGTTATAGCTGAGCTAGTGGAGCATTAATTTCTTGTATCAGAGCACAAGCTCTGCTCTCTCTTGAATCCCTAGCTGGCTTTGCAAGTCTGGGTACTTGAGGAAAATCTTGTTAGTCCTATTCAGCTGTATGAACGAAGGTTCTATTGGATTTCTTTCAGAAACATTTGAGGCATTAGAGAATCTTTGCAGCGTTTTTTGAAAATTGCTTTGAAGTAGAGCTCAATTTTACAACTGTGATGTCTGTTTCAGTAGGCGGGTGGAGCGTGTTGGGAATGATGGTGTTACTGGAAACTTGATAATGGAGTCATCTATCTAATCAGGCAAAAACTAATCCAGAAGTATTTTTGTGGTTTCCAAAAGCGTCTGCAGTCAACTTGTGTGTGAAGTTGTAGGTGTACATTTTGGATTTCAAAATGCACATAAATTGTTCTAAGTGCTAAATCAATAAAGGCAAAGATGGCCAATGATTCGGACTACTTTTTTGCCATTAATGCAATCACTGTCTTGTGCTGCCACTAATTAGCAACTCTGATATCATGAGGTGTATTGATAAAGCCTATGGTTAAGTGGATGACTCATAGTCATTGCATTTCCTATCCTACTCTGTCCTGTAATTAACTTTCTCTAGGTGGTTAAAGGGCACCTGAACTGTGCTGCTGTTGCTAGCAAGTCCAGGCCACTCTGCCAACAGCCTTGTCTTTGATTACCAGCCAGTTTTTCCATGTGCTTTATTGGTAAGTACACCTGAGTAGTAGCAGCTTCCCCTTTTGTGTAAGCTATCTCATTTATTTTTAAAATATTTAGAATAGTAGTCACATATTTTTAGAATGACCGATTTGTTTTGGCATCAGTTGTCAGGCTTGTCTTGTGTCTTTGAATAATTGTGGTATGTTTGCTGATCAAAGTTTTCTGTAAATGTATATTATTCCTTTCCAAAATGCCTGTTGGTACAAGAGTAGTAGAATCTATTGAGTTTGGTCCTCTCATACAGTTGAGGTGATCTTCAAGTACCTCTTGGAGATCAGAGTGCAAAATTTCTGAAGGCTTAGTAAGATTTCTTCTTAGCTAACCACTAATCCTTTGTTTCTGAGAACTGTGAATGTGGTGGACAGTGAGCAGCCAGAAGCTTGAACTATTTGCTAGGGGAGATCAAAACGCAGGCCTTGCAGATCTGCGTGAAGATAGGGGGAGGATAAAAACATTACCTGGGTCTAAGGCTTTATTATAATTTTCCAATATGGCATGCATGGATGATGTCAGGTGTGCAGTTTCTAATGAAACTGATTTGTTTCATTTATACAATAGTAGCCAATGTCCATCTGTAGTAGAAACTTTTTTTTGCTATTTACAGTTTGAAAAGTGCTTGGCTAACCACTCTTTTCTGATTCTTTGCCTTATTGATGATACATAATTATTTCTAATTATTTACCTCCCCCTCCCCCTAATCCAGGCCTGTTTTGGATTGATCTTGAACAAATTCTGCCAGATAACTCTTTAATAATTAATTTTGCTGTTCTACTGAAACGCCTTGCTAGAAGTGCTTTTCTAGTTAGCAGTGCACAGTAACTTTCTCATTCAGTCTAGTGTGTGGCTTTTCTCGTTGTGGGAATCGGAGATTTTTAATGCTGCTTTAAGAAAGCTTATATTGTTAGGTTGGATGAGGTCTTCATTACAGAAGTACCAAATTTAACCACCTTATGAAACTGTGGTTCTTCAGTTATTTTTTTATTCTGTGTAATGCTGTTGTGTAGATTGAGCTATGCTGGCAGAAAGTTTATTTGTGGAAATTGTGTAACTGGACTGGCAATATGTGTTAAAGAGTTCAAAGTGTCTGCCCAGAATACCCCTAAAGGAATTGGAGAGAAATATGATGTTAACTGAATTGTAGTCATGAGATCAAACAAAAAAAAAGTTGATGTTGTTTTCATTTGAGGTGGATGCCAGATGTATGTTTTATAAGGTTGAAGGCATATTAAAGTGATGTTGAAGTGGAAAAACTACTTTTGAGGTACAGCATTTCTTTGCCTTTGAAGAATAGCAACTATTCATAAGCAGATGATGTGCTTTAGGACCTGCTTGCAGATAGTGCTTCCTCAATGTGAGCATGCAATGGCTTGCCCTTGTACTTAATTAACTTGCTGACTTTTTTTCTGTGGATTCTGTCTGTGTAATGGCTGAATTCCAACTGCATTTCATGCTGTGACTTGCATTTAATACTTCTGAAAAGTCAGTCTCGACTCTTTTGAAGCTGTCTTAGTGGTGGAGAGGTTTCTTCACTAAGACCTAGTTCATGTTTCGGGGAAGGTAATCTAACTTCTCTTAGAAGAAGTATTCCAATAAATCTGTTTGAGCTAGTGTTCAGGGACTTCAGGTTGCTGGTTTCTAACAATTTCTACACATCTTTTTAACATTCAGAACTGCTTTAGTTTCTTCTCTTTTTGGTAAGGAATGCTGTGTAACAAGGAGAGGGAAAAGGACTACCTGTGTATTTGTTACTTTGTACATAGTTACTATATACACAGGATATAGTATGCAAACAATGCGAAGTTTTAAAGTACTATGCCAGGGCACCTAGAGCATCTCACCAAAAACGTTGGGTTTTGTCCTGTGAAATGGTGTGATTTGATGAGCTTTTGGGAGAAACCTGCAATGCCTATGGGTGTGGAAGCAGTTGTATGCTTACTATGTGTGCTTGTTAAAATCCCAGAGCCTGGATGTGCAAAGTAGGTGTGAGTTGTTAATCAAGTTCAAGCTTGTAGTGACAAAGCTGTATATGTTTGTGATTTGAGGATAGTTGTTTTGATGAGGAGTAATTTTTGATCTCAATTTTATGACTTAGTTATTAGACGGTAAAGGCATTAATTGATAGTGTGTTGCTGAGGCTGAAAAACTTTTCTAAAGGATAACTTAGCAAAATGTGAAATCTGTTGTGATAGAAGTCATTTAATACAGACTTTATGTAGTAGCAATGTAATAATTCAGAGATGTATTTGTTACACTAAGTTAGATGAACATAAAATCTACTTAGCCAATGTTGAGTGGTATTGCTAAAAAGGGAAGCTTGTTTGATAAACAATGCAAGGAACTAATGTGAATGTCCCGCAAAGCTGTTACACCCTTATTTAACTTTTGTTAAATCTCATGTTTGTAAACAAAAGTATATTGTAGAAAAGCTGAAGGCTTTAAGTACTTTTTTTCAGCTGTACCTGTTTGGAAAAAAAAAAAAGCTAGCTCTTTTTCATGACTTTAAAAAAAAAAAAAAAAAATCCATGGCGGTGCATGTTGTTTCTATGAAGTGGTAGTCTTAAGTACAAAAACAGAATTGGGCAGTAATGAAGTTAGACTACAGAAGTGAGATGACGGGGAACAGGAAAAAAGACAGACTTCCTTTGCTGTCTTGGGGCGTTGTGGAGTTCATGTGGCTTCTAGGTGTCAGATTTCTGGACTGGCGCTGAATGTCACAGATGTCGTCTTGGTGTTGCTTGTAGGAGTGAGGGAGGGAAGATAAGGAGAAGTGATGGGCTTCGGCAACTGAAGTTTTTGTTGCCAGTCTCACTCTTTCTCTGGTGTCTTCTTTCCCTATTATATTCCACGTCATTAATGGAATTGGATATCTCTTTTCCCTAGGGCAATAGGGTGTGTTGCTATGATCTTATCATTAGGCTAGCTGATCGGTATTTCTCTGCGGCTTTCTCTATATTTATGAATCTCCTAATATTGATTGAAGTGCTTTGCTTACAGGAAGAAAATTGCAATGTTTTGGAATTCATCACTGGCATCTTCACTAATGCAGAGAAGGCCAACATTTTCTAGTAGTGATCCTCAAAATCAGTAAATACATCTTGGAAGAGAAAAATGAGTCTTTCCTCAGTTGGAGAAGCCATTCGCAAATTATGTTCAGCTTTCTGGGCTGGGGTTGGCTTGAGCGTGCAGCTGGGTCCCAGAGTGAATTGATGTTGAGTTTGCTTCATTCCTCAGTGAGGGAGCTGGCTGATGCACCTTTCTGTGTGGTAGAGCAGCCCTGCTGCTTGCTAGCTTTGTCAGATTTACAGTGGTTATTGGCAACGTGCAGCTTTGCTGGAAATCCTTGCTCTGCTGTTGATGGAAAAAATAATTTCTTATATCAAAAAGCCATCTTGTAAATTTCTATATGAGTACTGTGTTTAAACTGGTAGCTGCATTTGTGCTCTTCTTGCTGAGGTTGTTTTTCCTCTGTTGTCTTGGAGGTAGTGGAAGAAAAGTTAGTGTAACTTACTACCCTCTCTCAGCTTTCAGTGGTAAAGCTGTTTCCAAAGTATACCACCTGCCAAAAACACTCTAACCTTGTGGCTAGTTGCTTTCTGAGTCATTCTTGAGTAAGATACTAATACTGCCTTTGATGTGTTTGACTCTCATTTATGTTTCGATAACATTCATGATGAAAATGAACTTTCCCAACTTGGCAAGCTGAATCTGAAACTAATTACAAAAATGGGATGTTTTTCAAACTGCAGCAAAGGTACTGGCTTTGTCAGCCATTCCTTTAACAAGTAAGAGGCAACTCGCTTGCTGGTACTACAAAATGGGAGAATGAATTGCTGGTTTGTATAAAGAAAAAAAAAAGGTGATAATTCACCTAACAGGAAAGACCGCAGGTAGGGGTTCCCTAAAATGGATGATTTTGGCTTTGAGACAGCACTGAAATACCTGAATTTATTTGAAGTGTTTTTTGAACTGTAGAAAAATGTATCTGATTTCTAGGCTTTTCATTTTTCTCACCAAATTATTTGTAGTTCAGATTTTTCCAAAATCTGAGGTCCCGATGGGCAGCTCAGTTGAATCTTTCATGGTACAAATACCATGAAGTGTTGCAGTATCACCAAGTGTTAAAATATGACGACACCTTTTCTCAAGGGTGTAGCATTTTCCATGTTTTTCTTCCTCTTCCAAGTGAATCTTGTGTGATATCAAAAATGCCTGTCTTGACTAAGCTTTGTATTTTTGGAGGGGGGGGGGAATGGATGGTTAAAGTCTTTTTTTTTTTTTAAACTCTTAAGGCCGAAATACAGCGCATGACTGGGTCTGGAGAAATGTATTTTCATGTAGATGAAGTCAAGAATTATCTTTCATTGTTTTTTTTTTCCGGAGTGGCTAATCTCCATTGTTTAAGACCAAACCAGTGTTATTAATTAGTCTGGGCCAGAAGATTTCACCTCTGTGAGAGGGGAGGAAAAAGATGTGTGTAAAATTTAGGGCAGAACTCTTGCAAGCTTTACTGCCAGAAGTTGCCAGAGAATAGAAAAGCTTACCTGGTAAATTTTTTGGGATCTGAGGATCTTTGCTTTTGTCTAGTTGTGATTTCTGCAGGGTTTGCACTACTCCTTTGTTTTAGCGCTGTGCAGGTTTTGAAGATCCTAGAAAGAAAAGCAAAACATTGAACAATCAGTGTGCTAAAATCAGAGATGTCAGTGTTTAGTAGTGACTGAAGTAGCAGTTTCTGGTGGTTTTGTTTCTTTTTTTGTTTCTTGTATGATGCATGAGCTTTTTAAAGATACAGTTAACATCACTGAATGGTCACATAGGAATGGTGTTTGTATTCTTAGTTGTGATACCCTGCCATCTCATGGTGCGAACTTCCATGCATTGTAGCGTTAAAGATTTGCTTTTTATCAGTTAGAAAGATTAACATAAAGATAAATATAATTTTGTTTTTGGTTAAACAGTTAAACTGCATGATTTCCTTGAGAATAGTGTTATCTGCTGTAAAACAGTGTATTTGCGTTCAAAACACCATTCTTTTCCAAACCTTTACCAAAACTGTAATGTCTACAGTCTGTCTCTTGTCATTACTCCTGGATCCAAGTTTTCAGCTTGCGCACCTCTGTAATTGAATCTGTTTTTAATGCAGGCATCCATTGATTTGGCAGAAATGGACACACCTGTGTATCTTAAGCTGAAGGATATGTTTGAGTAATAATCATCCAATCATCTACTGAATATTTCAAATTTCCAAGTAGAATTTGGACGGCATGTCACTTCTGTACTGAACTTACAGTACAGGAATAATCTTAAAAATCCTTCTTGACAGACTGTATCAAAGGCATACTGGAATAGTCGTCTTGTGTGGGGTAAATGAGCTGGAGTTGACTCCTAAATGCTGAAGAGACCAACGAATGCTGTTATTCTGTCATAAATTGCCATGCACTGAGAGGCATATAAAAATTGTTGGAATCCCTGTGCTGTCTGTGTGATCTAGAAGAAGATGCTTGTCCATGCCTTGAACGTGTCTTCTTGCTTAGCTCAAAAGTCTACAATTTTTCCGTGCCTGTGAAACTATGCAGGCCAATCAGCATTGTATGTACGTATGCATCTTGTGCGTTAACTTCTGTAATGCCAGTAAATTGTGTCCAGGCTTGTGTTCTGCTTTCCTGGTATGTTGGTCATAGTGCCACTAAATCCAGTGTAGAGCAAAAGGATGTATGCACCTTTAGCAGCTAATGATTTTGGCATTCCTTATTTGAAGCTGGCTCATAAAAAAAATAACATGCCTCTACCTCCTTAGGCAGTACTTTGAAAAAGTACTTGATTTCCTTCTTCCCTGGTTAGTTTAAAGTTGTCACGTGTTGTAAAGAACTCCATTGTTTATCTTCCTCCTGCAGTTTCGTTTTTTCCCCTGTTTTGTAACCAAGAACTTGAGGCTTGCCTTTACCACTATTCAGGGTATACAAATATTTTTGTTTAGTTGGTTCCTGTGCTTTGCAAGCTACGCTCTTCAAATTAATGCTTGTGTTACATCTCAACGTCTTTTTGATGCCTCCTGGAAAACATTGTGTTCTACATCAATTATACAAGTTCTACCAACTAGGTAGATATTTATTATGTCATTCCTTCTTTAGAGCAAATCCTTTCATCAATAATGTAGATAGATGGCTTAGAAATAGCTCCAGCAGGGCTCTCATTTGTACTATCCATTTACCTAAAATTGCTTTTAGTTTTTCTGGTGCTTCAACTGTTGTTTGTGCACAAGAAATTGAGGTGGTTTTACCAGAACTTTGCGCTTTCAAATAAATTCCTGTGTGCCTTGAGTTTCTAAAGAGACGAGATTTCCCTGCAATCTTGTGTAAGCTTCTGTTTTGATAACAAGGAAAGTGTCTGATAACATCTTATAATAATATATTATCTTCCTTCATGAAAATGTTTACTCTAAATTTTTGCAGTTGAACGCATGCTTGGTCTCCAGTATCAGACAGTAACATCCGTTTGGCTTGTTGAAGTCCTCCATATGCGCGTGCATTAACTTGGATTTGTGCAGTTTCTACATCATGTTTTATTTTCTTAGGCAGATGCTTTGATAGTCAGCAGTTACTGACTAGTCTGGGTGAAGAAGAGTAGTATTAAACAACTGATGTTTAAGTCTTTATGTACTTGCTCATCAGTTGCCTGATTTACTGAGATTCTTCCAGGAGTGAGAAGCGTGGAAAAGATGTGGCTGCTTGGATGGATAAATAACTGTTGTATTGCTTGCTTGAAGAGATCGGACAAACTGAGTTTGACACATACCATGAACAAATGTAGGGGATAGCGGCACAGGCAGAATTCAGTGGCACAGACAGAAACTCCAGCTCCCTTCCCCAAACGCCTACTGTATTTCCACATAATATTCATCACTCCAAATATAGGCAATTGATAAGCTGTTAGATTTTTCCTGTTAACACCATTTCTATAGCAACTGTACAAATTTCCATACAGATGCATGATGTTAGAAATAATTACAGAGAAAGTTGTTAAAATGTCGTCAAGTGTTACTGATAAGGACTGTACTCATCTCTTTGAAAGGTGGGTTTTAAAACTCTGACATTGTGTGTCTTGTTCAAGAATGATCCTCACTGTCTGTTAATGACTTGACAAAAAAACACAATAAAATGTTCTCTCTACAGTATTTTCTTCCTCATCAGTGATAGTGTGAGGTATTCACTGGGTGGAGTTCTGTTGTCTTTCCCGTAAGTGTGAAATCTCTCTGCATTTTTGTCCAATCGTACAAAGAAAGTGTGCGGTTGAGGCAGGTGTCTGTACCAAGGCTTTAATTCTATGGATTCGGAGGCTGTTATTCAGCAGCTGTTGGTACTTTGTCATCTCTAACTTGCTGAAAATCTATCCCTCGGGTGGCTGGATCACTTTGGTTTTGATTTGGCTGGTCACAATTTTGACTGTAACACTTGATGTCTAGAGAAGATTATTCAGTGAGTTCATGGATATGAGTTTCCTTTATATGCGTGTGAGATGTTCAGTTTTACACAATATTCAGTGTCTAGGTCCTTAGTCTGTTTTCATCACTGACTTATGTGTGCTTTTGGTGTGTGAGTTGTAGTGACTGATAGTAGCAGTTCCTGTAGCCTATTGACTAACTAAGAGCTCCTGTTGTCAGTTGTCATTTCTTTTTCAGAACTTGCCTTCGTGCAGTTGCGAATAAAATTTTACCTAAATAATTTTCCAAACCATTCTGTGAACTACTTTATTTCTATTCCGAGAGAAGGTATGCTACCTGGGTGGGTCCATTTGTAGATTATGATGATTTTCACGTTTTTCTTCTGGAATTTTTGCGGTTGCCTTATTTTAAATAATAATTTAACAAAAAAAAATCTTAAACCTTAAAAAAGGCAGCTTCTAGAGACTTTTCAGTGATTATGTTGTGATATTGTTACTGATGCAGAGTCTACAATAATTCTTCCTTATTGGGGTAGTTTACAATATCCAGAAATAAAAAAAAAAAAGTGTGGATCTGGATACCTCCGAAAAGAGTAGTCTGGTATGGATCCTGAAATTCATACTAGTGGCATTCAGAGCGCTGCTGTTGCATGTTTAAGTACGATTTCTCTGTTCAGAGTGTGTTGTCCATGGGTGTATTCTTCCTTTGTTGATTCCACTGATGTCATGCCTGTATATCTAACCCATAACAAAAATATTTTGCAAGCTGAACATCAGTTAATTGGCATGGCATCAATCTTTTACTATTCCTCTTGTTTGCAAACAAAATGGATTGCTACATGGCCATGTGGTGGGAGTCCTGGAAAAGTTAATTGTGGAAAGACTATCATCTTGTAGAACTCTGTAATTAGAGCATCTGGCTCTAGTTCAGATCATTCCTATTTATTTTCTTTGCCCTCTTTTTACCTCTGTTTCATGGAAACAAATGTCGGTAGCTCCTGTCTTTCAAAAATGTCTCCAAGATATGATTTCTGCTGTCTTATGTATTGGGGAATTCTCTAGTTCGTGAATGAAGAAGCCTGGATTTCTTCTTCAAACATTTGAAGAAACGTTTCTTGAACAGGCTAAATTATCATCAGGCTAGAATTTTGGAGGAGGAGATGGAAGAGGGTGAAACCTTTTAATATAATCAGTGTACTTTCTGTGCTTATGTCATTTGATTCCCTAATGCTTGCCCTCACAGAGTATGTGAGGAAAAATAAACCATGCATCATAACTTCAGATGTTTAGTCTGTTCTGACAGCAGCTGTAAAATAATAGCCAAATCCAAAGGAATAAAACATTCTTCTGTGCAGTGGCCTTCCTAAAGAACTATAAAATGTAATAGAGGCTACTAGGTGATCTCTGAAGAAACAAACTTTGGGAACCTGATAATTTGTAAGTAATTTTTTAGCAGAAGCTTCTGAAGTTTTTGTGCAGTAAAGTTATTTACTTAGTGAACATGTGTTTTGTCTTACAGCTCCCATACTCTACTGGACAGACCTTTTTGTCAAAAGAAAGCAAACCTCTTACAATTCCACACTAAACTTAAATAGCACATTAAACACGTTCATGTTTTTGGCTTACTCTATTTGCTGCTTGCAATGATTTTCTTTCTTCTGCTTGATTCATGCCTGCATTGTGGGAAGGCCAGGATCTGCTGCTGCTCACAGCTGTGTACTGATGCTAGTGCAAAAATGTGTTGTCTTGTGCTGTGGTATCTGCCAGTTAACTCTTAGCTAAGAGTCAGCAGTCTCCACTGGGTATGGCTGGCTTTTGAATGGTGGAGGTCAGAAAAGTAACATCTCCTATTTGTGCATAATTCCTCTTGGAAAACTTCTGTTTGAGCTGAATTTGTTGTTGTTGCAGATTGGTTACAGACTGAGTTAATAGTTGGATTTTTGTACTGGGATTTGGTAAATGAGCAGTGTGTGTCCTGAAGAGGGATATTCTCCTGGATCTGTGAGTTTTTTTTCTGTATCTCATCTGAGAAAAGTGAAGCTATGGGATGTATCAGCTTTTGAGAGTGGAAGAGGCAAGCGTTGGATACTGGTGTACCACAAAGAAGTAATCTTGATAGTTGGAAATTGAGTAACATACGAATGAGACAGAACCTTACTGTGTGTTACCTTAATGTCACCTCTGTCTTTATTTTTTCCTGGAGTTCAGAAGTATAAGACGCATAAGAGCAGCATTGTAATAACTTTGTTGTCTGGAATGTGAGCACACACATGATGGTGGAAATGCTCTATAGGCAGTGTTTGCTTAAAGAATGAGAATTTCACTTGTTTGTTTGTCCAGGTGAAGCCTTTTGTAGGGCAAGAGAAGGGAATCTAAATTAAGGACCATATTTGAATGAAGCATTATTTTGTACTTAAAACTTCATTGTAAAACCTAGTGAAAAGATTTGTTCTTGTCTTTGTTGCTGTTCTGTAGATTTTGATTTCATCTATGTTGGAGCTTAAACAGCTGATACTACCCTGACTGTTGTGCAGCAGAAGCTTACGAAAAGAGTGGATGTGTGACATATCTTTGAGCAGTTGAGTTGTATGAGAAGGAGTGTAGAGGTGCTTTGAGCTTGCAACAGGACTGTTTGAATCAATGAGGAAAGGAGTCTGTTTTACTGGGTTAGCTGTACTGCTCTCGCAGGCACTGTATCACACAGGTTTTTTTAGGGAGGAGTCTTAGTATCAACTTAAACAGGTATAGTGTTGTTGCTTTTAATACTGTTTTTCAGAAACTGTTTGAGAACCTGATTGCCGTATTCTGATTTTAAGCATAAATTTACATTTTATTCACACTCCTCCAGTTTGTCCTGCTGATACTTACACATAGCAAGTGTATCCTCTTGCAGATTTCAGTTAGCATAAGCAAGCTGAGGTCTCCTTGTTCTCCCTTCTGTAATGGAGTCTTCCGTCAACCTGGGAGCCCTTCCTTGCATGTACTTGGGTTCATCTTTTAGAAGCTGAATGACCAGAACTGCATGGAGTACAGCAGTCGGTGTCTTAAGAAATATATTGGCAGCACTGTTTGTCTATAATGCAAGCATTAGTCATTTCCAAATGATGTGCTGAGTCTCATATCAGAAATTTTACAGGGATCACCCCGAATGATTCTTTAATGATTGAATTTCGTTTTTCATTCTCCTGTCCACTAGATGGCTTTATTCTTCCTGTTATGTTGCTTTCCTCTATTTCCCAAAGCTATATCATTCTTGCAATATTTGTACTGGTGTTGCGTATTGAATAACTGTTAGTAAACTCTTCCTAGTGTAATATTCAAAATTTTGCTCCTGCATCTCCGATTTCATCATTTCGTTATCCGTTTGCATGTCTTCTACTATCTCAGTCTTTGCTAGTCGTGGCAGCTTATCAAATGTTTTGTCAAGATTCGTACGTCTGACTGGAGACTTGTTAGCATGTGAAGTTTTAAGTCTGGGATTTGAGCTTTTCAGTGATAGATTTCCTCCAGGAACATAGGATTATATTAAGTTGCTTGAGCTTTTATTTCATTTCTACTGTGAAAGTTTGTCAGTTTGCTATCTTTTATTACCTCTTAATACTATCATGCTTGGTGAAAACTGATTTAAAGCATGTGTTTAAGGGGCTTTCATCTTGTTCAATACTATGCGCATTGTATCTTTATTCTTACTCTGCAGAAACATCGTGTTTTTGGTTTTAGTGCTTCCAGTGTAATGCTGAAGAATATACTTTGGAAGGCGCATTTCAGTTTGACTTGAGAAAATCTTCTTTCATAGTTGGATGCCCATTCTTTGTCTTCACCCCTATTCCATGCTGAGTTTCTGCTTAATTGTGGGACTTTTGTGTTTGGTAGTGTTTTGATATAGGGTGAGAGGTTTTTTTTTTTTTTAAGCAGCTATCTCTGCCTTTTAGCAGTTGCCCAGGAAGACAATGTTTTCCTTCCATCTTTAGACATGTTTCCAGCTTTACCTGTGTTTATGTAGCTCCTGTGGACTTTGAGAGCTTCTAATAGGAAGTAACAAAGAACAATGGCGTCTGGGGCAAGAGGAGGCTATGCGTTTCTCTTGAAGTCAAGAGCATTAAAAGCTTGGTGGGCCACTCAGACTGGCTTGGATTTTTCCCCGCTGCAGTACCTCTGACTTTTGTTATCACCATGCAGCCTTGTGCTGCTTCCAGAATCTTTCCTGTTGCAGAGCGGACAACATACAGCCTAGCAAATAAGTGATTTTTCTTTACTGTTAGGTAATATGTTCCTTTGCTAACACGGTCCTTATGTATGCAGGTCTTCTAGGTATATTGAGGTGCGTGTGTACCAAACCGCAGGGGAGAGCAGTGTGATCAGCCCTCGCCCTGACGGCAGGTGGTGCGAGTTGTGGTATACCATGGTGACCGACATGCCTGTGTGCCAGTGTACTTTGTCTTCCTTACGTAATCTTCCTTGGTGCCTGCATGCCCTAGGCTGACTTGAACCACTTCCAAGCAGAGTAAACTTGGGCGTGCAGCAGCTTGTATGCAGCTGGGGTCACGTCGCACTGCTGTATAGCAGAACATCCAGAACCTCCACCTGCCAACTTGGTATGGACCAGCAAGAGGTGTGCTTGGCATGTAAGGCACTCATGCTGTGGGTTGGGTCAGGAGGATTCTCTGTATCGCTTCCTGTTCCAGGTGCAACACATTACCGAAGTGAGTCACAACATCTATATGGTGATCTTACGGGAAATACAATCCATGTTCACCTTAAAAAAGAAAAAAGACTAAAAGGTATTTCACAAATCTATACACTTTGTAAAGATCAAGGAAAAAGTATCTGGAGAATGCATTGAAATAGTAGTATCTTAACTGTTCTATGTTTTTAGTGTTACTGGATTTATGTTGGTTGTACTTTTTATGACCTTTCAGCAGAGAGATTTTTATTTCAAATCGCTGGATGGGAGCTGGGGGAGCATGCAAGAACCCAACAACGAAAACCACAAGCACTTCTAGGTGTTTTTCATGTAAGGTAGAAATTAGTGTGCCAAATGAGTTATTGCAATACAGATTCTTGTAGCTATGTATGATAAGAAGGAAGTATAGATTTACTGACTTATACTGTATTTGGCAAGTTCTAATCAAAAGAGCAGTGAGACGTCCAAGATGCTGAAGCAGTTCCACAAAGTGCTTCCAGACAGAAGGGTCTGACTTGGCACATATGAGGCAAAAGCCTCTGTCTTGTGTTTATTGGTTAAAATTAATGTTAATTTAGGAAGTGCCAAGTGATGCTGGAAAAAATACAATTCTAACTAAGAAGCTAAGGGCTCAGATCCAGAATTGGAATTCAATCAGTGGCTACAAGATTTCACTGAAGTGTCTTGAGGGCATGGTGTGGAATAGTTAAATCTAGTTAGGCTGTACTGTGTGCATGGGGAATTGAAGACCGCAAAGCCTAATATACTTCTGTTCCTCGTTTAGAAAGAACTAGCTTTTTTTCCTGTAGTGTTTATCAAAATACCAATTGAGAGTTTCCAGGAGATCAGGAGCTTAGGCTGATTGCATCTTGAACAGGTTCTTTGGTTCTACAGTTCTTTGGTCCCCAAAGTTCTTGGTAGTGGCTTTGCATTCGTAGTTGATTATAATCCATGCAAGGCACTTCTTTTTCCTTTTGTGAACAAAGCAAATGACATTTTGTACCGACGGTATGAATAATAACAAAGGATGTTGGTCATCATGACTTGAGCTAGTCATTAAATCGTACTATGACTGTTTCTTCAAAGCTCTTGTACTGTTCTGGATGTTGACCGTAGCAGGCAATTTTAATGTAACTTTAGGGTCATATTTTAGAATGTTGTTTGTACAATATGTTTTTCAAAACATACTGTTAGTATGTGACCAAAGCTTGAGACAAGAATATCCTTGGATTCTGCACTGGAAAGGATTTGAGCTTAGGTGTTCTGTTAGGCACCTTACTGTAACAGAGCGATCATCAAATACTGCCTTGGGTGAATCTGCAGAAAAACTGAGACTTGCTGAAGACAGCAGTCCTCGCTTAGTCTGGACGTTTTCGTTCTTTGGATGACAAATCTTTTTTTTGGTATGTTGGGGTTGCTTTTTACTAGATGTTATGCTTGGCATGAAGAGAGATGATGACACCGTGTAGGGCATCCAGTAGCCCAGGCTTCAGACTGGCTTAAATGAATGTCTCAAATGTGCTGTGTACAAAACTTTCAGTTCCACATTAAATGCATTTCTGAGCACAAAGGCATTTATTAAATTGAAGAGGAGGAAAACGGAAAGTTCAAATTAACATAATTCAGTTTTTGTAATGGGATATACTGGGTACACGCTGAAAACTGTGTGACTCACTACTGCAATGTGGCAACAGTTGTTTCATGCTGTTGTTGATCACTTTCTGATATTGGTGTTTACTGCTTGTTGAGCTGTTGAGCAGAAGGGTAGTATACCAAGCAAAATACGTGATTATTCCAGTATTAGGGTTTTTCTTACTTGCCTTGAATGAGATCATGACAACAATTTTGGTCAGTACTTTCTATCATTATGGAAAGAGTATGGTAATCCCATACCTAACACAGCTTTCATAAGCATTTTTTAATGTTGCGAATTCTGGAACTTCGAAGTTGATAAATGCTAGTTTATAGCAGTTCAGTACTAATTCTGCGTCCTTCACTATGTATTTACTAAGTGGGAAGAAGTATTTGTGAATGTCTTCAAAGATAATATTGTAAGGTAGCGATGGGTACAAAATTAAGATTGCATGGACAGCTTTGTTATGATACAGCCTAATTGGCAAACGTTATTTTTTGTGATCTGTTTCCTTTTAATGCAGGGTTTTTCTAAGTGACTTTCTTATTTAAATTTTTTTTATATTTTTATGCACCTAGTGGTTCCTCCACTCCTGCAGGAGTCTTAAATCTGAAGTTTGACATACTCTCTTATTGCATAAATTACAAGAGGAGTTGTTCTAGTAGCAGGAGATGAGATGGGCCACTGAATCCAGTATTGGCTGTAATTTGGTGAGCCTGGCTCAGCATAGGACAGCAGAAGGGCAAGCTGGCTTCTGGAGCTACGTGCTAGGTCTGGGCGCTAGGTACGTTTTCTGTTCCTGCATCCCCTGCAGATGGAGGAGCTCTGGCTGGAGTTGGATGTGGAGAGGGGAACATTATCCATACTGTCTGACCCAGCTTGGCATAGCTGGGGCAATTGAACAGGGAGGAGAAGGGAGAGAAACCTAGTTTCCTGAAGCGCATGTGGTTGCTCTCTCTGTGTGCCTGTCTGGTGGCACTCTACATTACAGTGGCCGATTTCAACCATTCTGGACTAGGAGAGACATTTCCTACAAGTTTCAGCACAATCAGTAACTGTGTAGAAAAGAAAAATCCAGATCACTGTGCACCACCACTATATCCTCTAGCTGTCTGGTGGAAAGCCTCTCACCTTGTTTCCGTGCTTACCTATTCTGTTTATCCTGCTGTTAGGTGAATGAGCTTGTGCTGTGTTCATGCAGCACTGTAGTGAGTGCTTGTCCATCTGGCGCTCAGAACGGGTAGGCAGGTGCAAACAAAACTGTGGTGATAGCTTAGCGTTCAGATAGGAAACTGGAGGTGTTACATTAAGGGAGCAAGGGTAAGGCCTGAGATACTGTGTTAGGAAATGGTGGGGGAAGAACAAGCTGCTAGGGCCCGTCTGAGTGTGCGTGGGCTTGGTGAGACTAATCATCAGGAAAGTGGGCTTCAGCCCTACTGCTAAAGGAGGAGTAAATTCTGATGCTTATCTGAGGCTGCTCTGCCAACTCATAGGCTTCTATAACATGCATAATTTCTTTAGAAGTGCCAATTATGCTATGTCATAGCAGCAGCAAATAGCATGCTCCAATTCCCCTAAATGAAAAAGCAAAGGAAACTTAGTTTTCACTTTTCCTTGGTTAGAAACACTTCTCCCCCAGTTCTTTTTTACCTCCTACCACAAGAAAAAGGGAAAAACTGAAATATCTATGAGACAAGGGTGCAGCCCTTGGTTTATGGTTGGCTTTGTATGATACATTTATAGGCTGCATAGTATGATGAAATTGTGCACAGTGTCAATTTTCCTTATAATTAGTGGTTGAAAATGCGAGTTCTTGAAGGGCTAGTTTTTCAGCAGAGAGTAAGGTTAAGCTGGGACAACAGTACTATTTTGAACATGTGGAGAGCCTGAAACTGGTTTTGGAGATCTGATACCTCTATCCTCTACTGTCACTGCATAAATGAAAATTATGACACCTTTTAAAAAATTTCTTTGCTTTTCAGTTCAGTAAATGAAAAGGGTATAGGAAGGAAGCACTGGGGAGCTGAACATTTGGAAATACGCCACATTGAGACAATCTGAAAGGTAATTGAGATAGGAAAGGATGACGGTGACAAAAAGAGTTGCAAGCCAAAGATGAAGTATTCTTTTTCCTTTCTTATGGACTGTTAGTATAATGCACTTAACCACACTTAGATTTTAGCTGGTATTTTTGATGGAGGAAACATAATCTTAATTATAGTGTATGGCCTGGGAGTGTAATGCTAAACGAAAGTGTAGGGTTTTTTATGTTGTGAATGAGACAGTCCTATCAAAGTTTCTTTTAAAAATAAAGAAAAGAAAATCAAGCCAGCATATGAATGGCTGTTCTGAACTGCAGAAGTGTAGTGCAGTGTAGGTCAAATGAGGACTATTACTACCCAAAAATCCTAGCAGCTGTAGTGTTTGGCTGGAATTCGCAATGTGGTTCTGTTTTAATTGATCTACTTTGTGTATTGCATTCTTGCAATGACATGTTAAAGTTTCTGCTTTTTTGAGGATATTTTATTATTTAAATGTTGCAGTTTCTTGTCCTCCAGGCTTGTTTGTCTGACATACTGTTCTAGCTCACTTGGAGACAGAGCTTTTCAGGTGACTTTTTGTTTCATTATGTAGAGGTCTTAAATATGTGATGCAGTAATACTATTCTGTTGTGTGATATTGCTCAGCTACCTGTTGCTTACCTTTGCTGTTTATTTGCAGCCTGTGTAATAGTTGTGAGACCAACTACAAACCTAAAGTGAATTTCATAAATAACATTCTGGAACAGTCATACTTGTTATGAACATACACGTATGAAAACTGATCTCTAGTCTCTTTCACACTAGAGGGCACTAGCATCTCATGAAATTTAAGCCCAAACCAATTTTTATTCTGTCTGTAATGCTTGTATATTGTGTAGTCTTACTCTTTTTGTAGTGGATGCCAAAGGCTTCCATTTCTTTCCAGCCTTTTCTCTGCAGAAATGAAAACTAAAAGTATCCTTGCAAGCATGCATCAAAAATGAGTGTGTGGAATTTTCCTGTGTGCAAGTATATATTTTTTCCAAACAATAATTTGGGTAGCTTGTGGAGAAAAAGGTAAATTTGACTTGTACTCTTAATTTGTGATGTTATTTATTATTGTGATAATTTTCAATTGAAGCTGGTGAATAGGTATATAAGATAGGAAATTACTATACAACTTTATAAGAAGTTATCCGATAGAGTTAACATCTGTAGTATACTTTTTAAAGTTTGTAACCGAAGGAAAAGAATTTTACGTGAACTATGCTGCAGGCCAAGCTTTGTTAGGGTTAACGCATACATTTACATATTGATACCTGGTACATAGAAAATAGTATATGATATGGAACCTTCCACTGATTGCCATGGAAGCTTCAGTTGTTTGTCTTGCACATTAAGCAGGTAATTTTAGAATATGTGTTTGAGGCTATAACACATTGAGGTCCAAACTTTTGACATTTGGAAGTACTTTATTTTTTTGTTACGGATTTCTTTTCAATGCTGAATCTTGTGTAAAACACTTGAACAAACTGGCTTCTGATTAACTTTTTGTTCTTTGTAGGAATGATCATTCAGTTGCCTTGGAGATGATCCTTCTGTAAATGTAGGGCCGAAGATTAATGGTGTGGGCAGTATGGACCTAATGAACGGACAGTCAACTGGTGTTAATATTGCAGCTACTGCTTCAGAGGTAAGGATTATAAGACTCAGTTAATGGATACTTAAAACCATAAATACTCAGTTCTTTAAACGCACCAGAAAGTAATTTTTTCTTTTAACAGGTCTGGCGCAGGAAATTCTTGTTTAAATGGGTGTATTGGTTTTATACACCCTAGTTTAGATGTGAATAACTTAGAACTCTGACCTTTATATACCAATAGAAAGCATGAACTAGCATTTACACCCTTGCCATAGCCAGTAACTGCCTTTTCTGTGTTCTCTTCCATCACATCTAGACAAGGAAGCTTTTCTTTTCAAGTTTTAACAATAATAGAAGCTTTTAGTGCATTAAGCTGGGCTGGCAAGGCCTGTGGGAAATGTTCTCGCCTTTGACAGGTAGTTGTGTGTGTGTCGGGGGGCTGTCTGACAGTGATTTCTCTTATTTTAAGTTAATGTAATTTTCCATTTGCAGTCCACTTTTTAAGGGAACGGGAGATGAAGTTAGTACCAGACCGTTTTGAGGTTTTTGCCAGGACTATGTGAGGGTCTGTTGAGAGTCTTAGCAATGATGGAGGTTTGCAAGACCTGTTTTTTTCAAAATTCTTGCAAATCACTCCCTCCTTAGGTATTCTTTTTTAGTGCCTTGTAGTATTGGGTCGAAGGGAACTTAAAGTCTGCCCTCAATGTATTTTGAGTGATCTTTCCAGATGCACTTTTTCTCTTCTTTAGAGTGACTTAATACATGCTTTGGCTTGTACCAGATATACAGTAAGAACCTAAGCTTTCTGCTTAGTAAAGACAGTTACTTTGTTGCCAATGCATGTATTTTTTAGTGCTTCTTGTCAAATTGCAGAACATGTTTTTCCTATAGATTTAATTTTCTTTTTTTACTTTCTTTTGTTTAAAAGACATGATGTTCAAGAACACTGTGAAGTTGCTAGTGATGAGAGCTGCAAAGTCCTGAAAACAATTGCTTCCTTTAATGAATGTTTGAACCTTGAAGGTGTTCATTTTATATGTATGTTTACATATCTGTTTTAACAGTAGGGCTGCAAGTGTGCTATGCACATGCATATGCACATGGAAATGGAAAGTACCACTAACATGGTGAATGGAAAAGTGGACTGTTGTGTGATCAAAAAGAATCAAATAAATCTCCAGCAATTTCACAAGTGTTGTAAGTCACTTATGACTTGCTGATTGACCCTTTGTTGGCATGTAACTGAAAAATTTTCTTAGAGGAAAGCTTTTATTTTGCTTAACAGGATAGTCTTAAATGTTTACATGATGTCTGGTAAAATTGAACGATACATTGTAAATGTGTTGTGATTAAGAATGTAATAAATATTGACAATGTTACAGAAATCTGCTTTCAGCAAGTTTTTTATTTTTTTGACTAACTGGGAGGAGACAGAACTTGTAACTGAAAATGTTTCCGAAAGTGCAATACAATGGTTACTGAAAACTTGTGCCTGATTTGGAGTTTTTGGTGGTGTTTCCAAAGTCAGGTTTTTCAGAGAGATGGTACTGTCAGAAGAAGCTAACCAAAATGTGACATTAAATGAGCACATGTATTCTTTATTTATAGTTGCAACAAAGATGCTTAGAAATGGAGAAGAGTTGATTTTTAGCTGGCTGAATTCTCAAGGAGTTCAAATGTTCTTGTTGTGAGTGAGAAGCCAATGTTGAAATATATAGTATAGCCATAAAATACTGCCTTGTTAGGTTTTTAGGAGAGGACATTAGAACAGGAGAACTGTTTACCAGCATCAGCGACAGTGTGCTATCTCCCTTCCTGCCTTGGCATCAGCCGACATGATGCAGAAAGTTTACTGAAAGTACAATGAAATTTGGCTTCCCTGATAAGTGATCTGGTGAAAATGCTCATTCATGTGCGTGTTGTGTATATGACCCATATCCGTGATCTTAAACTTAAAACATTAGCAATAAAATTACAAGGACTGTCAGAAAGTGCCTTCGTTACGTGGGTCAAAGCCTAATCTTTTCAGCCTTTGAGGAGGTATTGTCCTGTGATACCTCCTAGAAGTAGCTGGAATAGAGTGCTTAAGGATAAATCGGTCTCCAACATAAAACTAAACAGGCCTTCGCTTTGTGTTCAGCGTGTTTTGCCACAGTGGCGTTGGAGCTCCCAACAACGGTGTGAGCGCTCTGTGCATCAATGCTAGGTTTCTCTCCCTCTCTCCCTCTCTCTCAGTATTAACAAAACTGATGTGGGAGCTCTGTTAGCACTTATGTCGAGGCTGTGCTTTTCCTGAAGCTCATAGATGTTACACTACTTAAAGCAAGTGTGCTATTCGCTGAAGAAGAGTTAAAAGCTCAGACAGTTACTGACTGTAGTACCTGATGTTTTTGTCCATGTCTCATCTCATTTCTTCCTTTTAGTCAAGAGTTTGATTTACACCAGGTTTCTGAAAGTGAGAAAAAAACTCAGTGAGAAATGTTCTTAGCCTTTCAGGTCTTCAGAGGAGAGTGTGGGGCAGTAAAGTGACTGCAAGCTGTGTGCTTATTTCTGAATTAAATATGTCTGGGACTCAAATGTGAACTGTACATCTAGATGCAACACCTCAACCTCTGCATGAAAAAAGTACTTGAACAGAGTCTGGGTTTGCATCTGTATACCAATGGAACTGATTATTCATAAAATAGATGTATTGCTTTCATACTGAATGAAGTATTAATTTTTTTGAACAATACTTGTATTTTTGCAGGGAAGCAAATATCTGTATGTTCTAGATACACGTCCATAGAATAATAATCTAGGATCTGGTATCTCTTCCAAGTTTGAGTTACTACCATTAAAAAAAAGAAAAGAAATTATTATAATTGCTTATACTAAGCATCTTAAATGCAAACAAATGTAGCTCGGATAAGTTTTAATGCTTCTAAGAGAAACAAGAAGAGGTTGATACTGTTCTTTGATGTTAGCTGTTATTTTGGGGCAGAACTTGTCTTTTTTTCCTCATTAGTGATTTTTTTTGTAATTCCAATTTTGATTCTTTTTATTAATTTTTCTCTCAACAAAATTGGAATTTAATTACACCTTGAGATATATAAGGGCTATGTATTGAGGACCACCTTTGAAGTCCATTGAAGTCAGTTTGAGAATCTCTGACTCCAGTGGTCTTTGTCAGGAGAAAGTAAGTCCTGTGACTTTAATTGTCAATTTGCCCAATAGAAAAAATTTTGGGCAACAGTGATGCTTGAAAAGAAATTTTGATCTTGGCAGTGTAAAAACAAAAAAAAAGAGAAGACGAGATAACCAAAATATCATCAGTGTTTTTGTTTGCTTCTGCAGAAGAGTAGCAGTTCTGAATCCTTGAGTGACAAAGGTTCGGCTGAACTGAAGAAGAGCTTTGATGCAGTGGTATTTGATGTTCTGAAGGTTACACCGGAAGAATATGCAGTAAGCAATATAAGTAATTTTTTGTTATTTTGTGTGTGATTTTTTGGGGGGGTGGGGGGCAACTTTCCCTACCCTTCTCCATTCCTGTATGTTTTGCAACTAATCTCATCATCCTTGGGTTTCAGAAGTGGATCCTATATTGTTCTTACTTGTCTGTATTCTGGTTAATGTTGAGTAGTCTTTCGGGGCTATGCTCTCCAGGCATTTTTCACGTTATTGTATGCAATGTAGACCAAAGATTCTTAAATCTGTGTGATATAGCTTAATTCTGATGTGTGTAGTTTAGTTGCAAGGATATACTTGATTTGAACTTGTTTTTTCTGGAGAAATTTTATTTGAACCTTTTGATGGTTTGTTTATCCTGATTGGTTTAATGAAGTTATAGATTCCTGGGTTTTCATACAGCCATTTCTGCATAATGCTCAGGCAGTTTCATACAGTGGAAGATGGTACGCACACATGTCCGAGCTGAAGTTCGTGACAATTGTTGATAACATTTAGTGAGGCTAGAAATTTTTCAATCTTGTTGTTACAGAATAGTCCTATATTAAAATAAGAAGCGGTATCATAAAACTGTTTGTAATCTTTGCCCACCCTAGCAGGGAATGTAGTAGTTTTTTTACACTTAAAGAAAAACACTTATGACTGGCTTGTACTCGGTCTGTCTGGGTGGTGTTTTGGTTATGTTACAGAAGGCCTGTGTGACATTCAGTTGAGTCTTGCTGCACTTCAACTCTTCTGCAAAACAGCATCAAGAGTAGTCCTGTTGGACACCGGTTGGCTGTGATTCAGTGTTATAGGTTCTCAGGATGAATCTCTTAGTTCATCAACAGTATGGAAATGCTTAAGCTCGACAGTAACAAAGTGGAGCACAAGCTTGTTTGTTGTTGTAGACATTCCTACTGGGGATAAATACACAGAACTTTAAATATTCCAGTAGATGGCCTGTTGTAGTGCATAGGTTGTAAGAGCTCTTGTTAGAGGTAATACATGAATATAAATAGTCATCTCTCATTCGTGTGTACTTCTCAGCCTTGGGTCTTATCAGAGTTCCTTAATGCATTTATTACGATGCTGGCATTCCTATTGAGGAGGTTGCAAAACCAAAATGTAAGTGTAGGTGTGGTCATAGTGAAAGATGGGTAATTGTATTTCACCTGGTGCACACTAAGAAGGTGAATTAATTTCAGACTGTTCAGCATACCCTGAACTTTGCTAATTCTTACATCAATAGAGTGGGGTTTTTTTGGGTGCAGTGGTACAGAATGGATTTCAGTGACACACTGAAAATTTAGAGCATCAGAATTATGAAGTGGTACTTAACACATTGTTCTTCCTGGATAGTTAATGGGATTTACTCCTGACTGAGGTCTGAGGTGTGTGGTTCAGGCTTCCTCCTTGCTCTGTTGTCAGGAACAGCTGGACAGTGAATCACCTACCCTCCACAGGAAGATGGTTTTGGGGCTGGCTAGACTTTCAGTTTTATCTTATGTTTTCTCTGCACAAAGGAAACCTGAGTACTTAAGGAATTTGGGGCTAGGGACATGAATTCGAGTGGAATTATGCATTCAGATCACTTAGTCTGTGTGGAATTGCTGTCACTGACTTGGACAAAATAGAAAGGCGCTTTGTTTTGTATCTCCTTTCATAATCCTTTTGCTCTACTAAATCATCTCTCCTTTGTAGAAACCTGTAACTTTCGTGGGTATTCTAAATATTACCTATTATAAATATTATTTAGATAAAAATCTTTATTAAAATCTTTATTGAAATCCAGTGTGTTTGTTTTCATATTGTGCCTCAAACTAGGTACAGTTCCACTTACAAATATGATTTTTTTATTTAAACATTTCACATTATGATTATGAACTTGTGATTGTAGTTTTGGTTTATACAACCTGGTATAATTCTGCTGTTTTCTCAATTTCCTCAAAAGAAGACTTCATCTTTATTCTCAACCTTGTGGGGTATATATTTCATTTCAGGTTTTGTTTGCAGTAAATGGATCTGAAACATCTTACAGCATTTAAAACAGTTGAGCAAGATTTCCAATAGTCAGTTTACAGTGCTTTGGCAAGGTTATAATTAATTTCATCTTTCCAATCATTTTTCTGTATGCAGCTACACTTCCTTGTTGATGTGTAGTTCCTCGGGCAAGTTTATTGGATTTTTCACCTAGTGCTTTTTTGTTTTATGCTGATCATTCTCACTGAAGGTTGCGGAAATAGGTAAATTTGCCAAAAACTTGGGTACCCTGGCAGAAAAGCAGCTTTGACTCCTAACACTTGTTTCTATTTTATTGGCCGTTTTCTTATTCTTCATGTTCTTAGTCCTACCGTAACTGAAAAGTGTAAAATCTTCATCTGGATTTCAATGTTGATGTGAAGACAACTACACTGATGAAGTATGGTCAAGCTCTTGAGGATACTAGCTTCAATGAGAACGCAAAATGGCTCTAGTAAGGTTTTCATTATAATAGTGGGTTTGTACCTCTCAGGTTGAGCATGAATGTTACCAATTGCTTTTTCAAACTATAAGAGAGCTTCTAGTTTAGTGATACTTCTTGTAAAACAGATACAGTGCAGACTGCTGACATCAGTGATTTACAGAAGGCTGAATTCTGTAACCGGTTGTAGAATGAATACCGTTTTCAAAATAACACTTTTTTCAAGTGGTGAACTGAGGAAATAACTTGTAGGTTAAATACTTATGCATGGAGGGAAAAGATAATGTGATAAAGCCAGTAAGACAGCAAGAAAAGTAAGTTGCTGCACAAGAGCTAGTTAGACAGCTAATTGCTGCAGAATCTTGGCTCTTAATAAAAAAGTGCCAGTGCACAGATGCCATAAAGGTGAGAGTTAACCGATGAAGTCAACATCAGCATTGGGAAGTCTCATCCTGTATCATACATGTTGTGTTGCATTTTGATGGAAACAGGTAACTATCTACAGATGAGATTGTTACAGTTATGCTGGGGACAGAAGCGCAAAAATCTGAATGATGTTAAGTTTGAGAGATACCCAAAATATGATTTGTGCTAGTGGTTTCAGTACCAGTATGAGACAGATGTCTTCTCAGTTCCCACTGTGTTAGGGACATTGTTATTTTAAAACTTAATCTGTTTAGTCAGCTAGTGACGTGAGTAAGAGACAAGATGGACTAGAAAAGCTATTGCTTGTTTACCAAGTCAAAGAAGTCCAGCTGTAAATATTCTTGGTGATTTTATTTTCATATTCTTCCCTTTGGCAGTCACCTAACATTAACGTTATCCTGAATGAACAGTTGATATGCCATTTTACGTGATGGGCCTTTGGACTCTTACTAACTTTCTCACAAACGTACTTCCAGCCCTTCAAGGGCTCTGGTTTGAACAGTAACGGTAGTGATTATTGTAATAAATGTGTAATATTGCGGTTAAACACCTGGTTGGTGACAACAGTGTAAGTTCTTTGTAAGGTTCAAGGCCACGCTGCAGCTGAAACAGGTGAGATCTTCAGGCCTAGCTGCTGCTGTTAAAAATGTATAGTTTGCTGTATATGCACATGAAAAGCAAAGTTTCTGGGAAGATGTATTGAATGCCTGCATCTTTCATAAACTTGGGGAAAAAGAATGCCATTCAGTGAGTATAAAGCAGGACATGTTTGTTTTCTGCTAAGGATTCTACAGACAACTTTCTAGCTGTAACTAATAGGAGTCTGTCTCTATTTAAATACCTGCTTGTAGGCTGATCACTGTTCACTTCTTTATTAAACAGCTGAAAGCCACAAAGCGAGTTGGTGCCAGCATTACCCACTGGTGCCTGGCCCTGCAGATGCAGCCATTCAGTGTGTTTACAGGGTAGACAGAGCTACAGTGAATGCTGTCCATTTTCTTTGAAGGGAGAACTGTGGTTTTGAGTGAACAGGGCACAATTTGTGGGGGAGGGATATGTTAATGGGGCAGTGGCAGTAGAAAGCAGGGCTGGTGAGACTGAAAGAAAAAAGAAAAATGCTTTGGGAACCTGAGCTCCAAATTAAGATGCTGGCGAACCTCAGGTTGAAGAAATATTTATTTTTTGCTTTACAGTAAATTCTTATTCCTTAGACTGCTACTGTTTAATTATTTGACTGTTTATTACTTTTTGACTCGCTTTTCCATTTTATACTTCAACTTAGCCACGGTGGTGTAAATATTTGAGGTAGAATTAAGGGAAGCGCAGCTGTATAAATCCATTGCTTTTTTTTCCACCTAGTTATCTAAGAAGGATTCTTTATTCTTTGCCATAGTCTCTGAAAGCGCTACGAAGCAAGTTTGGCTTAAGATGTATGTGTATTTCCCCTTTTGATTCCAGTTGAGCTTTGTCAAATGGATGTTGAAAAAAAATATTGCCTATTTTGGAAACAATGTACAAATAAGCTCATTTTAAAAATGTTTAGCCGAAACAAGGAACTTTTTCTCAGAGGCATTCTTATGACAGTTAGCTGTCAAGATATCTATATCTGGAGAAAGAAGGCGAGTGTGTTTTGTAAATGAAGCAGGTCCCAAGAGTTCTGGAACCGTGTTCCTTGTATAACGTAAGTGCAGAAATAGGTCTTGCGGTGTGTGTTGTTCAACGAACTCATTTTTTTGCTGCTTTGAGCAGAACAAAAATAACTTAAACTGGCCCAGGGTTTCCCATAGGAGAATTTCTCTGTTGTGTGGGTCTCTAGCAGACCCACCATCTGCTACATGAGTTCCTGCTCAGCTACTGGTGTGAGCTGTTAGGCGGATTCTGGCAGTAATGTCACTTGTGGCCTCTCCTGAGGCTGGTTGTCAGTGACTAGGGAGCTTGAGGCAAGTCTGTCTGCTGCGGCTGAGAGCAGTTTGAATAAAGTGACGTACTGGGCCCTAGGAGCATTTGATTTTAAAAAAAAAAAAAACAAAACAACAACAAAAAAAAAGCCAAAACCTTCCACTTTTATGCGTTCCTATTAGCTTTAGCTTTATTTTAAAGAAGAATGTTTAAAAAATAAGTATGTTCCCAATGAGAGCAAGAAGAAGCAATTTTAGTATGTGGAAGAACTATTAATGATAAAAGTTCTGCAGTGGACTTTGTGAGAAAACAAGTAGAGTTTCAGCACAGGAACTTTAATCCCCCGGTGTTCATTTTGGGCAGTAGAATTATTTTACTACAGATACAGTGCTTAACAGAGGCTTAGCTATTTTTTCAGTAAGGAAAAGTATTCTGGCAGCCCAGAGAGACAGTGCTAAGCCAAGTTGGAAGGCTTAAATATATTTCCTTCTCAAAATTCAGATTAAGGAACAATTTATGAAGTGCTGCTTGAACCAACATGGTTTCAAGGAAAATCAGATTATGGCAATGTTCTTCAATAACCAAAATACAGACTTTTTTTCATCTCAGACAGAAACTTAGTTTTTCTCTTCACAATGAGGGTTTCTGTCGAGGAGCTATGGGATGCGCAGTGTCCTCGCGGGGTAGGTACATGACTGGAGAATTTGTAGTATGGTAAGCAGCCTGATGGAAGGAGTTGATGCTTGTGAAGGGCTAGGAACTAGAAAAGGGGGGATTATAGCCAGGTCAAATGGGAGCTTTTGTATAGGGGCGTGGAAAGGTGCTTGGTGCAGTGGTGTTAGCTGCTTCTAGAAGTTCGTAAATTACGTTGTTTTTGGAAGGAGGGTAGTCATAATGCTCACAGAATAGAGAGAAGGAATAGGGGAATATTTTAATATTGGGGAATATTTTGTTTCGTTGACCTCCATATTTGTCAGAGAAGCAGCACAATGAGGTGTGGTTCTTATTCATCTGGATGCAAAATTTGCTGTCACAGCCTGGTGTGAGAGAGGGGTAAATCTCTCTATATGTACATGAAGCTTTGTGGTTGTCATTTTAGTATTTTGAAGTACTTTGTTGTTAACAAGTCCAACATCTCAACAACCAGGAGAGCTAACATTTTTAAACTCTGTTGTTGAGGGGTGTGCCCAGGCAAGATCTTTCCACTACATACAAAAACTCCATTGGCTGTGCAGGGGGGAACGTTACCTTCCAACTAACATTCCTTTGTCTTAATTGCAACATTCACTGTTTCTAAAAGATGGTTTTCTCTTGTAGGGTTCCTCAAGTGATTGAGGATCTGGAAGTACGTTAATTGTGCATTCAAAAAAAAAAAAAAAAAACCCACACCTCTTCTAATCATATTCCAGAATTATTATCTAGGATCTATGGCCAACTTAAGAAAAAATATTCAGCTCTTTCATTGCCTGGGCAATGAAGATCTTTAATATATAGATGAACTTGATAGCCATATCACTTCTGGAAGGGCAGAAAATACCGAACTTCAGTCTTTGTCTAATCAAAATGCTTACTTAAGCAATGATTATGTTCAAGGTTTTGCATTGTGTATGTGACTTTTAAATGCATGCAGCTAAGAACTCAGAAAAAAAAAGTTATTGTTTTCTTGCTTCATGTAACAAATTGATGTTAACACTTGAAATTTTTAGTTTGAATATTAAAACATTAAACCACATTCAGGAGAGGGAGCTACCCAGGAATTCGTATTGGCTGGATTAAGGAGCTAGAATGAGAAAAGTCAGTGCATTTTATCTCTTCACTACAGAAACCAAGTTAGTGGCTTTGTTTATTGGGGTTTAAATTCACCATGATTTGGTCATGATAAAAGTTATTGTTTTATAAAAATTTTTAGCAATGCTATCTAATATAGGTATCACATATTATTTTCTAGGTTTTTTTCACTTCAAGTGAATTGGTTAGAATGACAGCCTTTCACTTTGCTTTATTTTTGACTTAGCAGTGAGCAAGAACCTTTAAAAGGGAAAAATTCATTGAAGTGCTAGACATATGAATAAGTTGATTTTTAAAAAAAAAAATAAACAACCCTTTGTCAGAGGTTTGTTTTTTTAACTCAAGGCACACTGCTATATCTACAAGCCCAAATGGCTTTGTATCCATCAGCTTCAGTGGTCAGCTAACAATTGTTTGCATCTTTGAAGCTGTGAATAATTGACATGCTTGGAACCCCTAGCAGACATTGCAAGCTTTCTAAGGAAAGAACCTCCATAAGGATATTTCTTGAACAAGTGGTGAAATGGTAGTGTTGTTACAGGTCGATATTGCTTTTAGTGGAGGCAATAAAATGTGTAAACCAAATGAGCAAAAAGCCAAACACTCAAAAAAACCAAAATATAATTAAAAAAAACCCACCAAACTAGCATAATATCAAGGTGATGCTAGAAGAAAGTTGTTTGTTTTAAAAAACAAAAACCCCTCTTACTGTCTCTTTTGTTCTCACACTTGCCTTTTGTGTACTGTGATGTTGTTAATAGTCATTTCAAATCTTTTTAATAACGAGCATTAATCTTGAACTTTGGCATGTGTAGCTTTCTTCAATGTTAATATACCGTTCTCTATTTAAAATGCGTGCGTTTCTTCTGATGTGTGAATTCTGGTGCAAAATTAAAATAATCTTTGTTTCATAAATAGCTGATATTGATCTTATCTTCCAGTAATAATTTGTTTAGGAGTCAGTATTGAAGCCAATAATATTCTAACTTAGCTAAGGCAGTTCAGATCAATCAAGATCACAAATTTTGGAGCCCTGGGAAGAAAGAAAACATTTGGTTTTAAGCATATTTTTCTGCTTTTGTGAACAATGAACTGGTTTTCTGGTTCATTTCTATTGTAATGTTATAATCTTGTTTTAATGAGAACTTGCGCTTGGAATGTTAGTAATTATTGCAATGGCAAGGTTTTTTGGTTTAGTTTCTTTGAAATATAGGACATATTAAAACATCCTTTCATCCTTTTATTTCAATTCTATTTAAAAAAAAAAGTAGTGTACTAAATTCGACTAATTGTTTCAAAAAGTTTTCCAGACAGCCTGCCTCTTCTGCTTTTAACCTGAAGCGCCCATTCTTTTGATTTCACCTCGCCCCTCAATTTTCTAATTCATTTATTTTATTAAGAAGCATAGTGCTACATTGAGCCACATATTTACCTAAAACAATATATTTCCCAGAAGGCTTCGCATGGTTTAGCAGACACATGGTAGACTGAATATGGAGTTCTATGAACTGGTGTTTGAGGACTGGGGTCTTCGCCTTGGAAATCAAAAGGAAGAGTTAACTCTTGTTGTAACATGTGACTGCTCTATGATCACGGTTGGATCAGGTGAGGAAAAACCTTTTGCCCCTTCCTTCTGTTGCTGTATTTCTTGGGTGTTCTTTGCAGGTAAGAAAGTGTAATCCCCTGGTGCTTGTGCCTGCACAGCTGTGGTTATGTGGGTAGATGCTTCACAGGGCTGGCATAGATTTGTTCTTTCCTAGCAAGTAGGGAGCTTAAAAATACCACCAGCGCCGCCCCCCCCCCAATATTGGGCACGTTTGTCCTACACAGTGGTACAGATTTTCTATGCAGTATTTGGGTAAGTCTTGTTCTCATAGGGAAGCCCTTTCCTATGCATTGTCAGTTTCTCATCTTAAACTTTTCATCCAGTTATTTCTAAATCCTGCTTAAAATTTACACTGGTAACAGTTTCTCCCACGTCTGAGTGAGGAAACAAGTATTCTGTATTTGTATTGTATTTTACTGGTCCATTTAGCCAGTATCTAGACTTTGGACTCTAAGCTTGGAGGTTTGTTAGAGGTATTTTCTTTCATTCTGAAAACTCTGATATCTGAAATATATATATATTTAATGTTAGGCCTCTCAACTTTTTTAGGGTAGGCTTTCTTTGAACACATCTTGGTTATTAGCTTCAAGTCTGTTTTAACTCTAGAAATCTGTTTGAGATTTTTCCCGCCCCCTTCTTAAATATCATGCTTTTGGAGAAAAATCTTTGTTCTGCCTAATTGTCAGGTGTCTTTCCCTGCCCAAGTGAAGACATGCCTTGCCCATTTGTTTCCTCAAAAAGCCATAAATATAGGTATCTCAATAAGAGGGCATACTATGAAGTCGTCAAGATAAAACTGTATTTGCTTACCCAGGTACAGTGTAACATAACCAGAATGACATCTATAATGTTTAGAAGTTTCTAATCCTCTGCTGTGTGTAACATAAGGCTCTGGCTGTACCCTTCACCAATAAGAGTTGTCAAGCATGTTGTGGCATTTGGCATACAAGTGGTACTTCTGTCACTGTCCAAGGGTTCTTGTCCTTCACCTGGTAATCTTCTCAGTTTAGGAGAAGGTGGGAAATGACGTTAAGAAACACCAGTGTTGCCTGTGCCTGCATTTAAAATCCTTCAAAAGCAAAGTTTTATTAACCACATTTGGAATAGTTTGTGTTGTCTGAGTGCAATTTCACAAATCTGTCTGCTTCCCTTGCCAGAAATGACTTGTTGCTGTCAGTACTCTTTCTGCTAAGCTAAAATTACCCTTTTTGAAAACAGGCTTCACATCAAGATTTCTGTATTTGTGACCCTGATGACCTTGAAAAACCTTAATGCTGAATTAGTCTCCAACTGTAGCACAAGAAGGCATTGTATTTTTCCTTCAACAATAAGTCATTTTTTCATAGGCCTCACTATAAAATAAGAGAACGGCTTGAGTTAGGTTACTTCCAGTTCAAAAGACATTTCTTGTTTTTTTGGCAAAAGTTTGTTTTTACCACAGTTACTATGGGTGCAAGGGAATAGAGATTTTATGTTGAAGGGGAAGAGTGTTTTGGACTACTGTATTCCTCATTTTCTGTTCTTACTGACTGCCACTTAAAACAAACTTGGGGTGGGGGGTGGTATGTGTGTCTCGTATCCTTGACCTCATTTAAACTTCCGAGGTGTGGTATAATTCGTGCTGTTGAGACTGATGCTGTTGCTGATCAGTTAATTGTTGAACCACATTTAAAAATGGCAATTTGGGGATTTATTTCTGAACTGGCTTTTAAATAGTTTATGGATGTTAATGAATGGTAGATATAAGACATATGCCTCATACCACATGAGTATATTCATGTTATGGGACCAAGAACATCTTGTTTATATTAAAATTTGCACAGTATTTACTGTTACAGAGGTGTTCAGATGCATTTGTGAGTGTATATAGTCTTGTTTGTAGTTGAGTATATGGATTCAGCTAAATTGATCTGAAAGCTTGTGAAAAGGAAACACGTAAAGAGCTAGTTACTTCAGTGATGTACTGCAGAGTAGCAGAAGATTGTGTCCAGTGTGTTGGTTACAGAAATTGGGACTACTTAGTATCATTTTTTTATGGTGTGTGTTTGCCAGAATTTAGACCTAAAAAGAGATGTAGAGGTCAAGACCTGCTACAAAATGTAAATTTGATCATCTTTGGCAAAACACTTCTCATCTTACTAGAGCAGGTACCTCTCTTTACACCTGCTCTTTCAACTACGGCATCCTAGTTAAATTTTTTTCTGCAAGGCTGACTATCTGAGAAGCTATCCTGCTCTCCAGCAACGGCATTCAATGGAAATTGCAGTTGGTGAGAGTTGCAGTGGTCTCAGCATGTACTGCAGAGTGTGTAAATGGAGGAACCACAGTTTTCAAGGAAACAGGCAAAACAGCTGTGCAGCTTGCACCTGATGAAACTGAACAAGGTCTCCGGATTGACTGTTAAAAGGGTATTTTGGTATCTAACTCACATGGCAGTGGTATTTCTGGGCTAACTTACGCACTCCTCGAAAGAGGTGATCTCTTCCTTTAGGATTGCTGTCTTCCTATAAACCCAAAACTGTGTGCTTAAAGTAAGGCTCTGAGTATGTTCGAAAGTGCAAAACTTGGTCTTTGGCTCTTTCTGCAAGTCCCACTTTATGGCTTTCAAAGCTAAACAGACATCTCGTAGTAAAAACATATTTGCTGATTCTAACTCTGTGGAAGTGAGATGGCTGCATTTGATCTTAACTGTAACTGTGCAACCGAATGATTATTCAGCTTTGTTGTTTAGATTGTTCAAAGATGGTCCAAGTATCAACTGCAGATTTTTGGGATGTTTCAATAGAGTTGTTCAATGCCTGGTTTGAATAGAAACTGAGCTTGGATAACAGTGGTTAGTTTCTTTTATTCTTGGATAGGTCCTTATACAGCATTCCTAAATTAAAGCTCTGATTTGTATATGTAACTGCAGGATTACGATCCTGAGAATAATTTCTCATAATTAGTTTATTAAATGTAAAGTTCGGAGCACTTTGGTTTTGCAGGATGGCTGTCTGGTGAGAGCCAAAACCTCTGAAACTTGCTACTAAATAAAAATGAAATAACAAAGGAAAACAGAATAAAACAAGTACGCTTGTTCTCTTGCAGCACAGCAACTTAATGGGATGCAAAGTTAATTTTGAGCTTAACTTATGATTTCTTATTTCAGGGTCAGATAACACTAATGGATGTCCCTGTATTTAAAGCAATTCAGCCAGAGGTGAGTAGTTCATTGGTTTTCTTTTCAAATTTAAATGAAAAAGGTTATACCAGTGCATAAATTCTGGAATTGCAAAGTGTAAGTATGCTTAATAAATCTAATTTTTTTTCAGTTTGTAGAGCGCTGAAACAGGTGGTTTTATAACACAAATATCTGCAACTAATTGTTTGGGGAACAAACTATTGGAATTTAAACATGTTCAACCAGTGCTAGAGATGAAGTATCTGTTTTTTAATGTTCCAATGATAAATATCTTGATTTGACTATTCTAATCAGAATTTTTTAGGTTCCAGCTCCTGACAAATCCAAAGAAACATCAAACTATCTAACTAATAAGCTGGATTGTACGCAGTGTGCCCCAGTATGTATTCTAAGTCTGAGCTGACATTTTTTGTGACTTTTCTGAGTATTTAACAAATAAACTACAATCCTAGCCTTGTTGCTAAGAAACTGATTGTGTATCTCAGTATATATTAAGGGTATGATAGGAAGGAGAAGAAAAAAAAATGCATATTATTACATGTATAACAGAGCCAAAAGCAAATAGCAACCCCTGCGAGTACAAACACCGTAGTTTGTCCATTACGTTGTCTTAATGAATATAGCAGCTTTTGCTGTTCGTTCTACCCGGAGAGCACGTGCACACCTGGCCAGGTTATAAAATAAAGAGGTCCAGAGGTGCTGTCTCACCTTCACAGAAGAATCAGTGGATCTGGAAGGGGTTTAATATTTTCAGCAATTTAATGAGCTTTGTTCAGTAATTGATAACATCTTTACTGTCTTTGTGTATTGTATATCAGGGCTAGTGATGCTTTTGCCATATATCTGCATATAACATTTGTGTGTTTCAGCTATGCTTTCAATCCTGACTGTAGTTTAATTTAGCTGGTAATTAGCCGTGGTTTTTTTATTTCCATATCTGGAAATTATGGAGTTGTCATTTATATGTTTTAATGGAGATAATAGCTGTATCTGTAGTCTTGACCCTTACAGATGTACATGTAAATGGACAGTTTAATTCATAAGGTTTTTGGAAGTGCATACTTGGGTTCTGAATAGGGGAGGAGTGGTAACTTCTTTACAGATTCCAGTAATGTGTACTACTGAAATGAAATGTGTCTTCTGTCTCAGGAAAAAGTCAATAAACATGAGAATGGTTGTCAGCAGTCCTATTAGCCTCTCCAAGTAGCTGACAGTAGATGCTTACTGAGACAGGCTGAGAAACCGTATGTGTATACATTGATATATCCTGGCATCAGAAGCTGGAGGCTTGGAGCTGCAAGTTGCACCCATGTACCATGCTAAATAGCCCATGGTGGGCGCTTCCTCCTCGACTTCTAACTGATCCCCTTTGAAGTCAATTATATGTTCAGCCTTCATGATTTACTGTGATTTACAGTGTATAACATGAAAATGCTTCCTTCGTTTGTGCTGTTATGATCAATAGTTATTTTCTATTTGCCTTTTCTGTGCCATGCATCTTTTCATTGTGCTTCTGTTGTATCTTTTCTGACTTCCATTTGAAAAAGCAACTCTATTTTCTCATTTCTATTTTTCTTATATCGGGGAGGAAAAGAATTCATGCCCTAGCTCATTGTGTTCTGTCTTTCTCTGATTCATATTTTTTTGTAAAAAGAAAAGTAGCTGTAACCGCATCTTTTATTCAAGATGTGTGTGATCTATAGACGTATTGGGATAATATATGGATGATTTGTTCTCTATTTTGTTTTTAAATAACTCCACATTTCTTTCTGATTGCATCCTGTCTTGAACTGATGTTTTCAGAATCTTTATAGTAACTATAATAAATTATGAATTTGTTTATCCTTATTTCGGTATGATTAGCATTTTCCTATGGGCATTGTTTCATACTTTTCAAGGTTTTTTATTTTTCATTTAATTGTCTACTTTGTCAGTAGTGTGGAAGTCTCTTTCAGCTCATCAGTCACCTTTAGACCATCATAAACTATTTTACTGGTAGCAGGCTTTTATCATATCACTCTTTGTGTGGATCACTGAAGAATGTTTTGCTTCCAATAGAGACATCTGCTGAAAAAAATCTGTTTTGATTACAGATTGACTTTATCTACTCAGATTTTTTTCAAAGGCTTCCTTTTGGTCTGTACTTGAAAATGTTTTCATAATTTAGCTTTCATAATTCCAGCAAGCTGATTTTCCCCCCCACTTTTTTCTCCCCCAAGTCCTTCAAAGAACCTCTCATTTGATCTCAGCTTTTTGGGGCATTCTTAGTCTTTTTGATTGGCAGGATATGTTTACCCTGATCTTCTTGTAGTACTTTTTTTTAAAGCTCTTCTTGAAAACTTCTGAGTTGATTACCCTTTTATCTGATTATTTTAAGTACTTTGTGTGTGTGCCTGTGTATTTCTAAATCTAAGCATTGCTGCTACGTAGGTCGTGTTCTCCTGTCCCCCCACCCATGAATGTTGCAGTTCCAGATGCCTTTGTGCTGTGCCTCTTCTCTTGTTACTGAGTTTCAAAGAACTGGGTATCAAAAAATCGAACCATCAATTTGAACAGTCAAGACTTGTCCTAATGATCTGCTGATATAGAAAATCCACTGCTTGAGCTTGATGGTATTTTTTAATTCCAAGTCTGCTTCCAGCACGGCACGTAACAAGCGCAAAGAAGCAAGTGAATTAGATATAGTGGCAGTGATCCAGTACTCCATACCTTGTAATCTACTGCTCTTTCAGTGTTGCCTCTCCTGTATCTTAGATTATGGTGTATGAGCAGATCTACAGAATGTATCTGAGAGATGAGAAATGTCAAGAAAGCACGTTTTAAAAAGCACATTTTGGCTGTTCTACCTCATTAGAGTGCACCACAAAGGGGAAAAGCAGAAGAAAATAATGAAACTAATATCTAAAAGGAAAACTGTGGGAGCATAGGAACTACCTTCTAGATGTATTCACCTTTTAAGAAATTTTCATGTGCTGCATAAGAAAAATGCGTTTGATGCCTTCACAGAAAAGTATCTGTAGCAGTTTTGACGCTTCTCACATGTTTACACAAAGGAAGTTGAAGGCACTGACAGTGTGCAAGTACTAGCTGTCCATCAGTGCTCTTTCACAGGTAGGCAGAGGTCTGTTGCCTCGTATCTGACATACCTCTCAGTTGTGTTAAGTCTCTATGCAAAAGGAGCATACAGATTAACTCTCAGGTCAGAAGGAGCTAGATGCAATTAAAATTAAAAAACAGGGAGACCTCCTCTTACAAATAATATTTCTCCATGTGTATATGTTTCACAGTCTAAGATCTTGCACCTGTGCTCACCTGATGTTAGAGCTCTGCTTCTGAGTGTATGGATATAAATTTGACACTAATCTTAATGCTGCTGCTTACGTACTGTCTAGAGGTTTGTTCATGGTAATGTTTTTTGCTTACAAAAAAAAAACAGCACTTCTGTTGCTAATCACATTAGTGCCACAAACCCCAGAGCCAGCTGAACCACATCGGCTTCTGATGCAAAACCCTTGGCTGTGCAGTGCCAGGGCAATGCGTAACTTCTGTCCTGAACTATCATAGCTTTTTTACTCTATGATAAGAATTGAAATAGTACAAGGATGTTCCCTGCATGTCTAAACTTGAAAGAGCAGCTAATTTTTTTTTTTCCTGCTGTTAAGGAAGTGTAACCATCAGATGCCAGTAAGGATGAATCACCTTGTATTCTCCCCAGGTGCAAAGCTGTGATTATTGTTCTAATGGAAACTGCAGCACTGGGAGATGCTGAGAATGCAAATAAGAGTCTCTTAGATGGCTTCCTCTTGGCCTGTTCTTTGCAACAGGAGCAACTCAGGGTCACACAGTTGTCTTGTGCGTAGTCATTGAAGGGCCGATGTGAGGACATTGGCATGTGAATTCCTATGTTGAATATCACGGCATTTTCCAGGATGGGTGTTGGTGGCAGAACTTCCTAGTGACATTTGAATGAATGGCCCTGAATGCAAAGTTGGAGACTCCATATTCTTCCAAGTGCCTGTGACTAGGATAGTCTGTCTTCTCCAGCAAGTACCAGCACGCCACAGACTACAAGGGGAAGAACTCAAGGTCTCTCTTAACAGGCGGGAGGCTCTTCAGTAGCTTTAGGAGGTTGGTTGAAAAGATACTAAGTTCCTAATTAAAAACAAACTTCAGAGCTCTTTGGTATAACATGCTGTTCTGAGGTTAGAGCTTAGAATATTCAGATACTAGGTTCTTTCAAAATATGACTGTCTTAAAAGGCACAGTTATTAGTTACACGTTGAATTGCTTTACCTACATTGGATTTATTTATGGTAGTTGGATATATGGTGTAATACCGGTTTCAATAAGTGGTTATCAATACGGTAATAAAACTGAGAGTGCTTCGGAGTGGAAGATGTGGAAAGTAAGCATGACTAAATGAAAACAAAAGGCCGTACTTTGCTATTACACCACTTTAATAATTAAGCTGTCTCTGTACTGGATAACGTTCCTGATGGATTCAGTTGGTGCTGTGGAATAGGTTGTATGCTGTATATACTTGCGTCTATTGTGTGTGCTGCTGTATATGAATAGGAGAGTTCATTACATTTAGTTTTTTTTATGGCTCCTAGTTAAAATGCTTTATTGAAATTAAGTGGTAGCAAAAAAACAACGAATATGATGCAGTTGCCAAATTGCTAAGTTTTACAGACAGGAAACATTAACTTAGTAGTTATAAAGTAATGCTTTTTCAGGCTTTGCAAATAAGTAGTTGAGGCCTACAGATTTTAGGGTGGCTTAAGTACAGCAACTAAGTGACTTTTTAATTTTTTTAAAGCAGGTCCACTTACTCCATTTTACTCCACAAAACTGTTTTCTTAAGTACTGGCTGTTGTTCAACTTAAAATCGGCTCATTTGGAAGAAAAAATTGGAAATCAAGCATTTCTTTTATTGTTACTTGAAAAGATGACAGTTTGGGTATTTCTTTAATACAACATGCCAAGTTAAAATAATGGGACATGTCTAGATTGATTTAACAAGGTGTATCATCTAAACAGACTTCAAATATCTTCAGAAAGTAATTAAAAACAAGAGATGCTGCTCTCTCTAGATCAGATTCATGTTTAAAGCAGCATTTTCTGTGATAACAAAATGGATCTTGAATTATTTCACTGGTTTTTAATAATAGCTAAATTTTAAAGTGTCCGTAATTCAACAAAAGATGAATTTTAAGTCTGATTACTCAAAACAGTTCAGAAATGATACTGTGGAATCTCAAGTTACAGAGTAGCACTTTTTCTAATTTCTTCTGTATTTATTACTTCAGTGTATTATTGCTATGTTATTTTGAAACTTTTATAATTCATCTCTCTATATGCTTATGGCTCCAAACGTATGGTATGCACTAATTCAAAAAAATGAATTCTCATCCTTGTTCTCCCAGGAGCTGGCAAGCTGTGGATGGAATAAAAAAGAGAAATATAGTTCTGCTCCAAACGCAGTTGCTTTCACCAGAAGGTTCAATCACGTGAGTTGGTTTTTTTTCCAGTGCATATACATCTTTAAAAGATCTGGTAAATTAAGTGTTCTGGCACATCAGTTTCATTTTTGATCACAGCTGATTATTTGAAAACTTCAAATGTCTCCTTAAAGGAGTTCCTTATCTTCAGCACATACACAAAGACCAAGACAATGCTAAAGAAATAGTTGTGGTTTTGTTTTAAATAGCAGCTACTGATGAATAAAAAAAAGAAAATACTAATTGCTTTCCCCAAAAATGCTGGTTGTCCTTCTCATAAAGTCAGGATTATCATTCCAAGTTAAAGGCTTGCCATACAGGATTTCTGGAGTAATAATTAAGAATAATTTCTTTCTGTGTTAGTTGAGTGTCTTTTGCTTCACATGGATGTATGTGTTTGTGCCTAGAAATAAGCCTTTTGTCAGCATGGTTATCTTTTTAAGGTGATTCTGGGCAAACTTAGCTCCAAACAGTTAGACTGTACAAAACTGACTTTGTAGAGAATTTTTTAATTCTCTATCTGGCATAATTTTTCAGGTATGTATTTGAGATTTGTGGCTTGCTTTAAGTTCTCTGTGTAAAATCAATTTATAAAATAAAATTACAATTTTTAGCTTCGTCTTCTGTTAAAGCTGCATAACTACAGCTATGTAGTTAGCCAACCAAGTCTCAAAATTGTAATGCTCTTTTATGTAATGCCTTATTTTGTATTTCAGATGAAGTAATTGTTACCCTTATCTCTCCTCTTGTAAATGTTTAATAATGTCTCAAAAGCTCCATTCCAGACCTATTTTGTGCCCAGTCTCACATCTTAGACATCTTTATTAATCATCTCAAACTCAGACCAAACCTCTAACTCTTCAGTTTTTTTCTGTCCGTTGTATACTTTCTCACTTTCCATTATTGCTCATATTCAGGACTTGACCAAGCTGTATTACTTATCTACAACATTTACAATAGTCCTTAACCATCTAATGACTGAAGTACTTGTCTGGCAACGGGTTCGGGCACATTGTCTGATTTGCCTCTTGGCTGAAGAGATGTTATGCCTCAAACTTCATGTGACTGTAGCATCATCTACTGAAATCTGTTCCCCCGCCCTAGTATTTAGTTGAAATTTTCCCGATCTGGCTTTCAAAGTTGCTATATATCTAGCCTGAGGCTGCTTCTACACTGATACTTTTTACATTAATCTCACTGATATACTCGTGAATCCAACATTTTGTGATCTTGTTTATTCATGTGAGTTGTCTCTGCAAAGAAACCTACTGTTTTGCTGAATATTCCGAAATATTTGGTAAAGGCCATGTTACTGTACTTCAAGTAATTCAGTTCTAATTTTTTTGCTGTATAACGTACTAAGGGACTGCAGGAATTGGCTAAACAGCTTTAAACATATGAAAGAATTGGTAAAATACACTTCTTCGCAAGAAGTAGGGAGGAGAAGCCAGATCATGTGAATAAGCAATGAACTGTCTGCAAACTGACTCTGTTTGTCATTACAGAACCACAGTTTAAAAATATCTAACCAGTAAAATATGTTAAGGACAGAGAGAAGGGAAGCGCCGCCTTGTACAGTTGGCCAGAAACAGCAGGAGATAGCTGTGACTTAAAAGTAGTTGCTAACATCTTAGCAGCATTTAAGTTCTTTAAATCTATTGTTAAATAGTGTTTAGAAAACTTCTAAATGCAATATTCTTAGATTAACACACAGAAACTGCATATATGCTAGCAAAATCTCATTAGTTTATTTTTGTAATACTTTTTTCTCCCATTCCTGTTCATCCTTAAGATTTTGTTTTTGTGACTAATTTAGATTTTAGCTTTTTTTTAAAGCATGTTTCTACATTTTACATGTCTGTGGAACGCTTACCAAATCAGTTTGGTCAATTATTAATTTAATTTGATGGGTAATATTCTTTTGTTCTTAGTTCTTATAGAAATCCATACAGAAATGTCTGTGCATACAACAAAGGCAATAAAACGAATAAAATGTTAGAAATGCCTGCCTTTTTTTGTAACACATTTCTTCATAACAGTTGGTAATCCTGTTTCCCTAGAAAGCATTGCTAACTGCTAAAGGGAATTTCTCATGTTTTCCATGGTGCATGTGAGATGATTGACTGTGGCTCTTTCATATCTTTCCTTTTTCTACTACACTTCATTTGTTTCAAGGAACCGTTATTTTTAATTGAAACACAGGTCAAGACAAGTCATTCTGGAAGAAATATTAGAAGTAGGTGACTCAAAGTTCTGTAGTGTCTTTGAGCTTGTTCAGTGTTTCAGTGGACTAGAGATCTGTCACCGTTCTTCACAGTTCTTCAGTATGGTGAAGGAGAACCTTGAATAAAATGCAACACTGTGACTAGCTTTGAGCAGCTGTCTATAGAGTTTCTTGTACTTTTTCTCAGCCCTCTGCCTCCCCTTTTGCGCCTTTGGCTTTGCTTCCGAGGGTGTTGCCAGCAATGATGCAGTCAGGAAAAGGCTGAGGTTTGTTTGAGCTCTCCCTTTCTCTAGCTTATTTTTGAGGGTACATCAGAAGAGTGACGAACATACAAACAGATTGATGCCAGGACAGGCTGCGTGTGGGTCTCTCCAGATGTCCTTTTATATGAACATTTCCTATAGTGGGATGTATGCGAATATAGCTGCAGATTTTCTTGTAAGTTTTAGGTTTGTAGATAGCCTCAACCAGTATGTGCTTTCTGTACAGCCATAAAAGTTGGATGTGCCACTCTGTTAGCTGGCAGGTGCCTCCATTGATGATATCTTTGCTAACAATTTAAGAGCATTCTGAATATTTGAAGGTTTTATTTTCTGTCATCTTTAAGCTCCAGCAAAGAGTTAACCATCTGATAGCATCTGTCCCCAGCTTTTACTTCCCTACAGAGTTTCAGATACTGCTTTAACTGCTGCAGAAGATTCCCTTAGATGCCTGTTACTGCTGTTTTTAACATCTAAAATAAATAAATAGTCAGTAATCTGAAATTGTTCTTGGGACACTCCTGAAGCTAGAGTAATGGCAAAGTCTAGAACGCCTTTGCTGTGTCAGTGAGTTTTGTGGAATCACTGGTAAGTTCAAGACAGACCAGTTTGAGGCTCTATTCTGGAGGTAGTCTCCCAGAAAATAAAAGGTTTCTTTGTTTTTTTAACAGGCATGTGGTAAGTACTTGAAACCATTCCAACTCACCTTTAATTCAACTGGAACCAGACAAGTAACTTCTTTCTATTTTTCACAGTCAGCACCATTGCATTCAGTTGTTACAGTGCTTAGGCTGTCTCTTGGACTGTATCTAAAGCCAAATGATTTGAAGGTATTTCTAGGCCTTCTTTCCCTTCTTTCCTGTTTTTTTCTTGTTTGTTGCTCTTTAACATGTCATTTGAAAAATACTGATAGATGGCTCTTAACGGCCTGTAGGAGAAGCTGCCTTGAAGAATCAAAAAATTTGTAATAGAAGAAACAAATCCAAGTACTTAACTTCTGCTCAGATGGATGCTGGGTTGCTTTGCTTCTAACCAATTCTCTGGGAAATTGCGGCATGTGGCTTTGGTGGCTGAGGGTCATATCGTTTGCAAGAACTTCCTCCAAGAAGCTTACATCAGTCTTTGTTCTGGTACCAAGGAAAGTCATCAGTCTTACCTTCGTATAGTGAGACTAGAGAGGAGAGGGAAAGGGGGCACGTGTCGTTTCAGTTGCAGATCTCTATTGTTCACATTAGTACCTCAACTTTTGACTTACTGATACAGTACTTTGGATAACTTTTGATGTGGTGTGGGCCTATGGTTCAAAATGCGTCATTGTGGAGGAGTCGTTCATTCCAATAGTACTGTTATATTTAGATTCACCGTGTTTTTGGGAGCAGTGAAAGCCAAGAATTTGTATAGGGTAGACAGTGGCAACTGGGAATAAGAAGGCACAGTGGAGTAAGCAGTTTTCATCTTCTTTGCCTGGTCTACCTTCTCTGAGTTCAGATCTATACCAGGTGCTTGTTCAGCAGAATGCAGTTCTTTTGGGGCACCTGCCCTACTTATGTGAGGGATTCTAATGTTTAAGTCACAAATTACGTGATCAGTAGAATCATAGACTTTTGGCTTTATTGGCCATGAATAACATTTCAACAAACTTTTGTTAACTTCGGAAATTTCACTGGGATTAAATTATGCATCATGCATCTGTCTCTTTCCTTTTTCCCCTAACATGCCAAAAGAAAGCCTTGCACAGCTCTTGCATTGTAAGTAAAAAGAATATTAAATCAGTAACAGCTGCTTCACAGCAAATTGATCCGCTGATAGCGTTTTGGAACCAGTAATGATTATGTGCAGTTGATTGCAGTCCACTGAGAATGAAGTAGTGTATTTCCAGCATTAGTTATGTGATAATTATATATGGTGCCTGTAAAAACAGCTCGAGTTCAGGGAAGAGAAGTCAGCGAATCACTCCATGCCAGGATTCTTTTATTCTTGAAGCATACACGGTGATGTGGTACTGCATAGATCTATCCATCTGCTATTAAGTGCTTTTTTAAACATGCAGTTTCTCTGTAATTTTTAAAGTGCTGATCCCTGCCTCTTGCAGCTTTTTTTTTGAAAGTTGCATGCTTTGATACTACTGTTGTAACAGGTAAATCTGTCAGAGTGCAAAATTGTCAAGTTTGCCTATTTACTGAGCTGTTGCTCTCTACCTTTTGGAAATAAGTATTTAGGAATTACTGTTAGGGATTGGTACGAAAACCTTGTCATAGTTTATGTAAAGGTAACTGTCACTCTCCTGATAATAACAATATCTGTTTTAAAAGCCTCTTTCCTGGGCCTCCCATTTAAATGGGAGTGGAACTGTGCTGCCACAGAGCTTAAAATATTAGAGAAACTTGTCAACTAGATTCAGTGCAATGGAGCAATTTTAAAGCAAAATATCTCCCTTAAAAGGCAAATTCTATAGTTTACTAATGCTGCGAAACACCAATTTTTAAACCAAATACTAAGGTTACATAGGAGGGGAAAACTTGTGTTGTCTTGAATAGTGTAGTGTTGCTGAGTGGCCATGAAACATGGTAGTGAAATTTTCCTAGGGCTATCAGAAATTAAAAAAATTTTTTAAAAATTCTTCCTTTGCAAATGAAGGGGGGGGGGGTGCGAGGGAAATGACAGGGTTTTACCTCATTTGTAAAGACGCAAGGTCAGTACTGTCTATTTTATGCTGCATCCTTTTTTTTGTGTAGCGTGTCAATGTTTTAAATATTTGGAAGAATGATTCAGAAACTCTATTAAAGAGATTATCTTGAATTTATCTACTGATTAACAGAGAAAGCATAATTAGTTTTGGAACCCAGTGGCTATGAGCTTAAAAGTGCCAGTATAGCAAAGCTATTATTTCAGGTAGAGCAAGCACAGGATTATATAAAAAACTCACTCTGATTCATGAAAGATACGTTCAGAAGTTGATCATATTTTTTATATGTTGTTAGTAGGGAAGAACGTTAACACAAATATATGTAAAGGTTAAATGCTGTCTTGAACTGGTATCAGACATCAATGCCCCAAGGCTGCATCAGTGAGTGATGTATGTGGGGCAGTGTGGGGAAATAAGATGTAAATGCAGTGAGAGAGGAGTTTAAACAAAATATATACAGGAATATCCATGATCAGTGTGAAGAAAGAACCACTTTTATACTTTATCCAGGTTCTATGTGGCCTATGAAAACAAAATGTTTTGTTTAAATTGTTTATTTTTAAATATTTGGAGAAATTAGATGGTGTTTTTTAAAGACATCAGTGAATAGAAGGCCAGCCAGAAACAAATGTCAGTGCCAGTGAAAACACACCCAAGAGGAGTGGAGGTTGTTAGAGTGGAAATTGTCATGTGTTTAATTCTTTCTCCTGCTTGCTTTTGCTGAAGACATTGGACAGCACTAAGCTGAGGAGGAGGTTTTGGGGTTGGTTTTATTTTGTTTTCCTGTAAGAACTTGGAAGTGTTGAGACTCTGGTCTGGCTGGCACTGGGACAGAAACCAGACTTCATTGAGTAAACAAGAGTACTTGCGTGGTACAATGCTTGCGTCACTGCGAGACTGATGAACTTCTTCAGAAGTCAAGGCCAACATGCTAAATTGTTTTTTCATTTTTATGAACATGCTTGAGCATTGTTCCATATTTTGAGCAAGGGTTTCATAATTTGGCCTACTGCAAGCAGTCTCTTATTTCATCGAAGTTCTGTTTATCTGACCAAAGGCATTTGGGCTTGTAAGGTACAGTAGTGTGTTGTCTCTATGATACAAAAACCTGTGTTAAAACTTTAAATGCCTTTGATCTTCAAAGGGAAAGCATCTCTTTAGAAAGTTGTTCATCATTCAAGGGGAAAGTCGGTTTTCTCAAGCTGTGTAACTACAGCAGAACATCAAATCGAGACTGAAAATCTTTTGACAATGCTTTGAAGTACTGTTGAATACTTCAGTATTCGTATTTAGTACTTATGCATTTTATAGTAGCACTGTTTGCACAGGACCCATTTTTTACATTTATCAGGGTAACAGTCTCTGAGGAGACACTTTATGTGCTGTGGCTTTTCTGGTTTTTTTTTTAAGAGGGGCAGGGGGGGAAACGAGCTCCATGGCTTTTTCTTTCCTGGCTGGTATGACCTTAGATAAACAGACCAAAGGAAAAGCAGTTACGTAAGATATTTGTGGGGGTTTTTAGTGTCTTTTTAGTTCTTCTGTTTTCCAGTTTGAGCTCTTGTGTTTTGACATCTCAGTTCTCATCAATCAGGCTAACTTCACTGAAAATGTAACTTTATTTTCTTTTTTGGAGATGTAGATCTTCTGGTGCTGTTCTGTGTGAAGAACTGTCATACTGTACAGAGTGAAACAGGATAGATATTTTTTTAATTGAAATTTTGGGCAGGAACCTGCATATGTATGTGATGTTTACAAGTAATAGTTTAGTGTTCTTAAAAATCAGAGCAGTGTGACAGGTTGACAGGTGTTTACATATAAGAGCATACATTTCTTCATATGCTGTTTTCAGTATTTTTGTAAATAGCAGTTATGCTGTGTCTTGCTAATCTTTGATTTTTTTTTCTGAACCAGTGGTGAGTACATGAATAAAAGCCACAGTCTTCGTTACCCTTTGCTAATTCTTTGCTACTGTTTTATTACAGATCTGAAGGAGTTTGTTTTCTATCATTCTTCTTTGTGCTAAAGTATAAGAGGGTGGAGGGTCTGGGGGGAGAGAAAAGGCTAGAAGGCAGAAAAGTTATTAAAACTTTCAAAGTACAGCTTTTGTGAGGTGTTCATGTAATTAATGCAGCAAGCATCCTTTGCGCTATACTGAATATAATGGCAGTTTTATACAGCAGGTGATGTTAACCCTATTAAACTTAACAAATGAGAATGATAGTATACTTTCTGTTAGCCAGGAATTGGCTTAACCATTTATAAGGTTACAAATAATAAACTCCAGGTTACAGCAAAGGATTCCTACCTCCTGTTCCAGTGTTCAGGTGATCCCAGTCTAATTATTTATTTTTCTTCAGAGGTGTTGAGAATTTGCAAGTGTCAGTGAACTGTAGTTGAAGCAGTTTAACATGTCTGTGAGTTGGATAGTGCAGCTTTGTAGTCATGGCAAAGCAGAAACAGAGGATATAACTCAATTCTGAGTTTTATATTCCTTCGTTTTGTAAATTCTCTTAATAAATTTTCTTCATGATTTTGTTTTCTTGGGAGAGTGTTGTTTGAAGTTAGTTTTGTGGTTTGCTTCTTTTGTCTGACTTCTCATCCTCAAACTTAGCCTGAAAATTAGTATGTTTGCGTAGCTGCTGTATAATGGGATTTTTTTTTGAGGCATACTGTTGGCAGAAGGGTTTTCTTCATTAGAAAAACAGACACCAATGTCTTTGCACGCAAGTAAGGGATGTGACAGATTTTACAAAGAAAAATTCTAGCCACCCACACGCTTACGGAGAAGAGGAGGCAGCAGAACATGTACATTCCAACGAAATACTGGAGTGCATGGCTACCAGTTAAAAAATGGAGAAGGTGAAGAGAGTAAAAGATAAAAGGCTCTTTAAATCCAATTCTAAACATAAATCGGATTTACTAATTTTATTCAAGCTACTGCTTGACCGTGTAATGGTAGATGGTATTGTGAGTGAGAATGAGCAGAATAATGGAGGAAGAAATTTTTCAAGAAACGCTTTTATTAGTGTCTGGGTTATATTGCTTGACATTTAATAGTATGTGTTTGAATCTTCTAAACTTGTTTGTCTGTTATAAATGGAACTTGAATGCTGTGAGACTTTAATGTGTCACTCGTGAAATGAAAGTAGTAGAAGTGTAATGTTGATGCTCTATTAAAAAAGACATATTCTTCTTTTTAGGTAAGCTTCTGGGTCGTTAGAGAGATTCTACATGCACAAACTTTAAAAATAAGAGCTGAGGTTTTGAGCCACTATATTAAAACTGCGAAGGTAAGGAATTGGGGGGTGGGAGAGGGGATTGTGGGATTCACCATGATGAAAGATCTTATACTTAGGTTGGTCAGTTCAGAAATACATGTAGGTAAATATTTATCTGATACCCAATTTAGCTGTGGTTGTATCTGCTGACATGAATAGGTGTTTGGCTTGTGCATGTAACAGAGTTGTCAGAAACAGTGACAGACTGAAGTCCTGAAATTGAAGCCTTTGTTTACGAAAAGAAGAAAAAGCTTAAGGAAGCACAATGATAATTTATTTGAAATATTTTTTATTAGAAAACATTTGGTAAATTATATATCTAATGTTGAATAAACCCAAACATCAGTTCAAACAGCATCAGTCAGAATTGTTTGGTTTCCCTACTGGAAGGGAAAGGCCTGTTATCTCTTGCAATTGTGGCATTAATAATATAAATCTAATACTGTTTTAAAATCATTTTCAAAAATACACCTGAACTTAGAAAGCACTTTAGAGCTCTCATCCTTTGATACGTTCCCAAAAGCCCTTAGGACTGACATTCATAAGAAAAGGGTCAGGGAATCTTGACTTAGGTATAGATGAGCCAGAGTTCTGGTCATTCAGACTACTCGTTGTAGTGTGAAGAGTGGGATTCTTTCTAGTTTTTGCTGTCTGAAGGTGGCTATTACTGCAGATAACTTCTGTCACCATCTCAGGTTATCTGCTAAGAATGATTAAAAAAAAAAAAAGGTTTTTTTTGTTGGTCACTTTGGTATCCATTTTGCAAATACATTCTCTGCCTTTATGCAATTTTTTTCAACAAAGTAGTATTTTACCTCTATGGGATTTGACTGCATAAATTTTGGGCAAAGCAAGCTAATTTTGTAAGATTCAACAACTTTTGCTCAATAATCATGCTGTGTTCATAGTGGTTGAGAATATTAAAAAATGTAGAGACTCTAAGGGTCTCTCTTACATTAACTCACCAGATATGAAAGAATATTTATCTTCATCTCATGTATTTTTAAAAATTAGTTAGGATTTTTGTGTTTGAAATGGGCATGCACAAATTTGCTTTGTGATGTGTCCTCCCACAGAAGTGAGGAAGGTTCCCCTGCAGTGATCATGCGGCAGAACTGATCTTGGAAACAAAGTGGGGTCAGGCCTCGTTGTGGACTTGCTAATATGAGGTGTTTTAGTCTCTGCTTTGGCCACAGCATGGTGAATGTGCCTGATCTCATCTGTGGACTGCAGACAGCAGTGTTTGCTAAAATGCTGCTGTTTTTGAGAGAGAATTTTGTGCTTGAACAATTAAAGTCAATTGAGCATCGCTTAGCTGTGAGTTGTAAAATTACAATTACAAAAACCAGGAAAATAGATGGGGTGTTTTTATATCTGTGAATTTACTTACTGTATCTATTATCTTGCCTTTGCTTACATATGGCTGCTAACATGAAGTTACTGCAGTTAGTGCCATTTTCTGTTTACACCAAAGCTACTATCAAAGCAGCTTGGTGCCAGAAGTCGCACTAATTAACTTCGCAGAGAAGCTGTAAATCCACTACACTGAACTTTTTGTGCTGATGACCTATTATATAGCTAGCAGTCCTTTAATGGTATCTCATACTATATTGTTTTATGCATGAACTAATTGGACTTAATTGCATTCCCCTGAAGTTCCCAGGCTACCCTGATTGGTTATGTCTTCTGTTTCAATGCTGGCAGCAGCTAAGAAAGCCCTTTTTTTTTTTTATTTTTATTTTTAATCAGCCACATTTTCCTGTGTCCTCCTTCAGGACAGCAAACTTTACCTTATTTGGGGACAAGTTGGGGAGGAAAATAGGTGATTGCATGAGTGGTTGGACAAAGATTAGCAATGCTGTTTGGAAGGAGTAGGACTATGGTATATAGAACCATCTAGGTTGGACAGGGCCTTCAAGGTCACCAAGCGCAACCATCAGCCTGACCTACCGAGTCCCATCACTAACCCACGACCCCCAGTGCCACCTTCACATGTCTCTTGAATACCTCCAGGGCTGGGGACTCCCCACTGCACTGGGCAGCCCACTCCAGTGCCTGGCCACACTCTCTGTGAAGAAATTCTTCCTAATGTCCAGTGTAAACCTCCCCTGGTGCAACTTGAGGCCTTTTCCTTGCATCCTATCGCTTGTCAGCTGAGAACAGAGACTGACACCCTCCTGGCTGCACGCTGCTGTCAGGCAGTTGTAGAGGGCGATGGGGTCTCCCCTCAGCCTCCTCTGCTCCAGACTGAGCAGCCCCAGTTCCCTTAGCTGCTCCTCATATGGCATGTTTTCTAGTCCCTTTGCCAGCCTTGCTGATCTGGACTAGCTTGGACAGCTCAATGTCCTTCTTGCAGGGAGGGGCCCAAAACTGAGCACAATATTTGAGGTGCAGTCTCACCAGCGCTGAGGTCCTAGTCCTGCTGGCCATGCTATTTCTGATACCAGGCAGGCTGCCATTGACCTTCTTGGCCACCTGAGCACACTGCTGGCTCATGTTCAGCTGGCTGTCGACCAGCACCCCCGGGTCCTTTTCTGCCGGGCACCTTTCCAGCCATTCTTCCCTAAGCCTATCCCTCTGCATGGGGTTGTTATGCCGCACGTGCAGGACCCAGTGCTTACCCTTGTTGAATGCCATACAATTGGACGCAGCCTGCTGATCTGGCTTATCCAGATCCTTCTGCAGAGCCCTGTCTACCTTCAGGCAGATCAACACTCCCGCTGCCTAACTTGGTATCAGCTTCAACGTTACTGAAGGTGCACGTGATCCCCTCATCCAGATCACTGATAATGTTAAACAAAACCGGCCCCAAACATGAGCCCTGGGGAATTCTGCTGGTGACTGGCTGCCATTCTCCCACCTCAGCCCACAAAACATTAGTAACTGTGTAAAATGCAGAGTATCCACCAAAGAGGGGTTTAGGCGAGAGAAATGCTTATTCAGTAGCTGTGGAAAGATTGTAGTTTACTGGTCGGTAGATGTGCTAGAAGCATGGAGTTTCAGGCACCCAGACTCCAATCTCTACTAAGGTGACCCAGTAGTTAGCATTAAATGCCTCATTCCTGAATAATACCTATGAGGCTATGAGGACTTCATTCCTTAAAAGGCTGTTGGTTGTCTGGCACTCTGTTAAGTGGAGAATCATTTGCCCTGCTCCAAAACCACTAGCTGGACAACCATCCCTGCATTATTGCTTTCAGCTAAATCAGCCTTACTTTTTTCTTATCTCATGAATGACCTCCTAATCAAGACAGTTTGGGTAAGCTAAGTGTCAAGGAGGAAGAAAAGACTTTGTTCACCGTGTTTTCAGAAGCAAGGGTTCCTCATTCTTGTATTATAAATTAGTTGTAATTGTCAGACCCCCAAAATTGCCCTTCAGTGAGCGAAGTACTCCAGGTACGTGGCTTTTCAAACTTACCCTGCTTGACTTCACCCTGCATGAACTTTGTTAGGTGTTTTGATGCAGTTTCAGTACTCCATAAACCTGTGGTGCAAAATGCATTTACAATATTGAATACTACCATGATTACATCATTCACAATTGGGTTATCCTTTTTGGCATGTTAGGTTTGAAAATTCCATTGAATGCTGTGAAAGGAATTGGTTGGGCTTGAAAATTTCTGGCATTTCTGATATATGTATACATTTTGGGACACATGTACTTTTGGAAGGGCTATCTCCGGACTAGGGAATGGCTAGTATGACCTAATCCAAAACTATATAGAAGCAGCAATGAAAAATTAGAAGGTGCCATAAAAGTGGTATGGCTGTACAGCAGTTCACTATAATGAAATGTTCATTGTAGAACATGCGAGATTTCTTCACTTTATTCTGTGTTAACTGTTGACAGCAATTGGGATGTTGTTTGTTATTGTATATATTTTTGTCCTCAGAAACTGTATGAGCTGAATAATCTGCATGCTCTTATGGCAGTTGTGTCAGGCCTACAGAGTGCTCCGATCTTCAGGCTGACTAAAACGTGGGCGGTAAGTGAGCAGCAGGACATTGGAGGAGTTTGTATTTATTCTTAGAAAAATACAACATTCTGTAGCTTTTTTCAAGGTTGCAATAATTATTACAGATATTTCTAATCTCTTGTACTGTGTACATAATGTTTCTACTGCATCTTAAGTCTATGGTTTCCTGTTGAGTTTTTTTTCCATTCTGACATAGAAATATTTTCCTTTTGAAAAATAGCTCCCTGCAGATTCTGCTAAATGCAGCGGCTTTTAATTTGGCCAGAAGCTATTTTGTATTTAGTTGCTGGAAAATTATGAATGCCAAAGTGGGTCATATTTTAATCATTTAGGGGTTTATACTGTTGGAATCTTTTTTGCTATGGAGAACAGATGTCCAGAAACCTTAATTCAGTTTCCATAAAGAGCTTTGTAGCTTCTCTTACTGATAACTAAATCTAGCAACCTTCCTCAGAGTTTTCAGAACAATTTTTATAGTTGCAGCTACTGCTCTAAACAGCATATTTGTAGATTTTCTTTCATACAGTTATGAAAGAATGGCATTCTTGGGAAACATTTTTGACATGTTTTCTGACTAAGATTAATATTATTTTTGTGCAGTTGCATTCTTCATGAGTAGGACATTAGAAATAACTTTTTGCTCATTGATACCTCCAAGATGAGAAAACTGTGCTTTATTCAGCTATACATTGTGTAGTTATCCAGCTGTAAAAACAGATAAACTGTGACATTTTCAAGTGTGGTGGAAGTAATCATGTGACTGAAATACTCCTGTGCAAGGGATCCATACAAATAGACCACTAAAAAGAACAACAAACTTTCACTACAGATATGTTTACACATCCTTGTATATTACATTAAGTGTTTTTTTATCATCCTGTTTCTTTCCCCACCCAAGGCAGGAAAAGCTGAATGATAATGTTGCTCAGTTGACAAAAGTTAACAAAAATGGATATAAATCACTCCTGCCAAGATACTCATCCAGAATTCTGTGCCCATTTTGCAAATACACAATTAAGTAAGACTTTTTGTTTCAAAATGCCAAAATCTCTCTAATGAAGTCTTAATGAAGTTAACGCTTCAAAATGTTCTCAAGGCAAACTTCTGTTTTTCTGGTTTTGTCATCATGATGCCTCAACAGCTTTATACAGCTGTGATGCCAAATTGATTTTTGTGCACAACTCAAAATTAATATCTAATATAACTATATAATATTATATTAGTTACTACCATGATTATGCCATTCAGAACAGGGAGTTCACAGTTTTTGCTGCATGGTCAACTAGAAGTGGTGATTTGCAATTCTTATGAGGATTATTGTTGTGCCATTGGTGTATGTATCAGTTTTTAAAGTTTGCCCCTCTTCCAGTCTCTGAAGTGCCAGGTAACCTCTCCCATGTTTCTGCAGGTGTTTTTGACTTCTACAGTCCTAAACTAATCCATGCTTTTCATCAAATCCTAAACTAATCTATGCTTTTCATCATCTTTTATAAGCAAATTAAAGTTGCAGGACAGCTCCTAGCAATGTGTACTGCAAACTGATTTAGATGTCTTTTTCTTGGAAGTTCAGTTTATAAATTCTTGAAGTAATTCTATGCCTTTGGCTTTCTGCACAGTAAAAGCAAGAAAAGACATGTAAAAAGGCACACCAAACAAGCCATTATTATCATTTGAGTAAGTTATATGATAATCTTCCAAACCATTTAGGGAGGGAGCATTTCTTGCCCATTTCTGAGCTAGTTTGAAGCAACTTGCAATTGACCCAACTTACATAGTCAGGAAAATAGCTGCAAGTATGCTTAGTCCCTACAAAAAAAAAAAAAATCACCTAATATGGTTGGACTCCAGAGTTGAAGGGAGCCATTAAATGTTTGCTTGGTAACCTAATCTTCCTCTTCTGAAGAAAAAAAAAAAAATCATGTCATCTGACAGCATGTTGGAATGTGTCTGAAATTTACTTGTCTTGTTCATTGCTTGGACACCCTATGAACTCTGGAGGGTGTAATAAATGCTTCTAATGTATGTTTGAACCCCCGTTCAAAACTTGAAAAGAATCACAAACCTTTCCAGGAATGTGCTTCTCTCCATTTAATGTAAAAGAAGTCTAGATGACTAGCTTAGACTTGGGCAATATAAGCAAATAATCATTAGATATCTGAAGTTAGGTGAGGTGAATCCTACCCTGCTTTGCCAGCACCCTGAAACCGCCGATCTCCTTTCTTGCATTTCAAAAAGGTTGTCTCCAGTGCTGGCATACGAGAAAGCTTACAGCAGCAGGGAAGGATTCAGAGCCTTCCAGGCTGCTCTGTGCTATCAGCCTTGGCTTTTGTTGTCTCTGTATAAGTACTGTCTCTGTACTGTGCTTTGCATCCTTGTAGCCTAAGATACCAGAAGAGACTGTGGAAATATGATTTAGAAAAGGAAGCAGCTCCAAAACTGAAGAAATAACAATTAAGTCCTTACTTCTCCTCAGAACAACAGTTTTTGTATTGTCAGGTTCTTCCTACATTAATGCAGGAACTGGAGACATGATGTGAATTGCAGTGTAAGCACAAGGGAAACTCACACAGGTCTTACTTGTTTAGAGATTATTCAAAGAGCCTGAAATGATATATCCAACTTCAACAAGATTGTGCAACTCAGTATCGTTTGAAGAAAATGCAATTAATTTAATTAAAGTCTGAATTTAGGCCATTACTATTCCTGCTAGTTTTGCCATACCTTCCAGTCCACGAAACGACAGAAAGCCTTCTAGACATGCAATGGAGACAAGATGTTATAGAATATTATTAAAGGCAGGCTCATCTAGGCTGATTAAACTGAAACAGTCTTTGAGGGAGACAAACTTCAAAAAATAAATGTCATGTTCCAGTGGCTGGAAAGAATAAATGCCTGTCTGTTTTTTTGTCCTGGAATTGGCACATGTCTGCAATTTTAATGAACGTGAGTTGCTCGTTAGAATATTGGAACCAAAGCTAACAATGTAAATTAATTGCTGGAATGTAAAAGACCAATGTGTCTTCACTGTAAACATCTTATACCCTTCTTTAAACTTTGGCTCTAGGATGAAATAAAGCCTTTAATGTGCTTTTGCAATAGTAGTGCAGTTAAATGTTTCAAAAATATCTTAGTTTCTCAATCTTACAAAGAGCCTAGTTTCTGTTAATATTGTCAGAGGAAGGTGTTGGGGTGGGAGGGGAAATGGACAATGAAGATCCATGACTTTCTTTTGTATTCTAAGTGGAGGTTCCTGTAGTATTGAGATCCAGTAAAATTGCTAGTTGGCAAAAAACAATAANTGTTATGAGTAAAGAAGATAATTACAAAAGGCTTAGAGACTATATCAGCAGCTTGAAGATGACTCCATGTATTCCCTATTTAGGTAAGCTGAAGTATTTCTAGTGGGAAACACTAATGAAAAACTTCTCCAATGATTATGCAAACTGAACACCATCTTCTAAGCATACATGAAAGTATTTTAGTAGTTCAGTAAACNTACAGCCTGTATTCAAGTCCATAATGCCTTCTGTAGAGGAAAACGGATCAAATCCTTCGTCTTTTCCAGCACATCAAGCATGTGGATATGTGTATAGCTGCATTCATTTTTTTTAATTGTAGTTTAATTAAAGATATTTATCAGATCTTAATGATACTGTTTTGCTCTTTGAAAAACTAATTTGTTGGGAAAGCTTTCACTTCAAGAATAAGAACACATTTTGGAATTTGAATTTGTGTGAAACTGGATTAGTATAAAGCTCAGTACATCTGACAAGGAAACGCTAATTTATGGATCATTACAGCGTATCAATTACTACTTTAAAATACTGCATAAGTGGACAGCATGTGAAATGGTGGTTTTTAGCTAGATTAGTCTTTGGAGAACTTGTACTATTTCAGAAGGATCCTACAGGACACCAAAGTTTATATTTGACTCATGCTTTAGAAGGCTTATCTAGATTTAAATGCTGAAATAGATACTTTTCTCTGTTTATCCTCCAAGTACTTATCCTCAAAGAGTAAATGCTGTAATTTTGAAGCAGTCATATTTAAAATCAAGTAACAAAAAACACATGGAAACAAAATAATTCATGCATTTAAGGGTAAAAGAGAAATCATAACGATCAAATTTCATTTCATCTGGGTTTGCCTTTTTTTCTAGTTATTGAGTCGGAAGGATAAAGCCACCTT
>VXAL01016514.1:0-42810 GCA_013399475.1 Chauna torquata
AGCTGCTCCCCGTCCCCCCCGCCGGCTCCCTGGAACTTGGGGGAATTCGTGCCGATCCGTCCCCTTTCCATTTTTGGATGCGTTTTATAGCCGATATTTTTTTTTCCTGGGGAGAAAAAAAAAAAGGAAAAGAGAAGACCCAGCAGCTTTCCTCCGCACGCTGCCGGAGGAGCCCGCCAGACGGCAAGTGGGACTGGGGGCTCGGTGGCCCCGGGCGCGAAGGCGCGGTGAGGCGACGGGAACAACAATGCCATCATGTTTTTGAGACAGGAAGCCTCCGAGTTTGCCCTGAATGAAGAACTTCCTGTGTTTAAACTTGCACGAATATCCGCTGACAAGCTCAGTTCAAATGAAAACACGAGAGTCGGGGGGAGAGGCTAATTCAGACCAGCTGGACTTCCACAGGACTATAGCTGGGCAGAGAATGAGAGGAGCCGCGCGGTGCTCGGGCTGTGATACGTGAGCGGCCCGGACAAGCAGCGCCTTTGTTATTAAAGAAGAACACACGGGATAAATTAACAGCTTCAAACTCCTCTGCAGCTCCTATTGCAAGCAGTGATTGGGAATATTTATCGAAGCTGTCATACTTGGATGGTTTTTGCTGACGGATGGCTTTTTGTGGGGGCCGGGGATGAGATGTGCTGTTCTGCTGCTCGGGACCAGTGGCTGGGCTGCGCATTGGGCTGCTGAGCCGCAGCAGCAGCGCTGCTGGCAGAGCCTCCCGTCCCCCTAGCACCGCTTCATCAGGACGGCAGCCGCCCACCGCGGGTTTGGGACCTGCTGGAGATGTGATGCTTCCTGCGGTGCCGGGTGCAAGGTTGACGGGGCGGTTTCGTCATCCGTAAGGGCGAGAGCATGGGCAAACCACTGAGCAGGCCAGACTGTTTACGGCAGAACCGCACTTGCCTGGGGAAGGGCGAGGAGGAGGATGGATATATAGAGGACTGCTACGTGCCCCAGCGGTCGATATACGACACGATGAGAATCAATGAGCAAATCGATCAGGGATCGAAGCTCAATCAGCTTTCGAAGAGCACCCTTGGCAAGGGGGACAGCAGCACCATTTCCAGCAACGGGACCCTGGGAGCTGCTAACGTGTTTGAGTCAAGGGCGCCAGAGGCGAAGAAGCTGGACGAGCGGGTCATCTTCGATGCGCTGAAGCTCAGCAGCGACGTCTCCAAGCCGGCACCGGCTGCACCCCGGAGGCGGCCGAATCCTGAGAGGAAGGAGAACGTGAACCGGCGGTCATGGAAGTCATTCATGCCACCGAACTTCACCGAGTTCGCGGAGAGGATGGGGGCCTCGCTCAGCGAGGTGTCGGAAGCAGGTGCCTCCAACCCTTCCCTGCGGGATAAGAGAGACTCGAGCGCTATGCTGGCTGAGCGCCCCAGCCAGCCCGACCACGGCGAGCCCATGTCCGAGTCTCTCACTTTGGAGCATGTCTCCAAATCATCTGGCACAGCAGAGGCTCTGACGGCCATGCAGTTTGCCACAGATGGCTACGGTGGTGCCACAGACGAGCACCAACCCCTGCTGACCGCGGGTGATGGCCACATTCGCGGCGGGGACCTGGCCAGGGCTCGCCGGCTCCCCAGTGCCACCTGGCCGCGGGCCAGGAAGAACTTCATCAAGGGAAGCCTCAGCGATGGGCGCCAGGAGACCCTGGAGGCCTCCGAGTCAGACTGCACGGTGGAAAATGTCAACCTCTCCCCCTGCCTGAGCGAAGAGCTGCTGGATGCGGGACTGAATATTCTCATCACCTCCAATCTCAGAGAGAAAACTGAGTCTGAGCTGAGATTTGAGGAGGATGAGCGCTGGGTAATGATGGAGGAGTGGGAGGAGGCGACGCTGTCAGAGAGAGGAAAGGCTGTGCTGGTGGTAGAGGAGAAGAGCTGTTGCTTGGCAGATATTTCTGAAGAAAGGGAACAATTTGCTGCTCCCGTGGACAGGTCTGCCCCCAGCCCAGGGACCGCGCAGTCCTGCGCTGCCCCGGGGGGTGCCGGCGGCCCCCTCGCCAGCAGCACGCGCTGTACCGAGGACGTTGCGGTGCAGTGCGAGGCTGAGGACTTTGCTGTGGCTTTGGAGCGCTCAGCCAGCCCTGCTGTCCCTGAGCTGTCTGACACAGACTCAGTGCAGATGTTCCTGGAGCTGGAAGAGCAGTGCCAGAACGAGGATGAGGGCGATGGGGCTGCCCCCATCCTCCTGGAGGTTCAGGTCTCCCCAGTGGACTCAGAGGGGCTGGACCCAGATTCAGAAAAACTCGCCAGGGCAGCAGTCGAAGCATGTGAACCTACGGCCCCTTTGGAAGTCAGCGCTTCGGACTCTGCTGTTGTGTCAGATCTGGAGGACTTTGATGTCACCTGCAGCTCGCAGGTGCTGAGCACGATGGAGCCGGTGACAGAGCCCTTCTCAGAAAGGGACACCTTGGCCATCACCCCGACGGACTCGGATGGAGGGGCCTCTCCCAGCCCCGTGGCCATGGCGGGGCCGGGCTCCAGCCAGCAGCACTCACCAGCGCCGGCGGAGGGTGCGCCTGACCTGCTGGTGGACCCGGAGCCCTTGGACGGTTGCGTGGTGGCAGCACTGGTGGCTGGCGGGGTGGCATCTCCTGAGATGGGCACGTGTCCAGACGCCGGCTTTGAGGGAGCAGGTCACACCAGCGCTCTGGTGGGGTGGGATGAGGATAACCAAGACTTGCTGGTCCCCCCCGGTGAGGTATCGCAGCTCCCTGAGGAGACCTGTCCTGGCCGAGCATCCCCGGCTGGGCTGTCCCCCTGCCAGCCCCTGGCTTCTGACACGGTGGCAGAGGAGCCAGGGTCCCCCCTGCAGCACGATGAGGTCGGTGTTGAGGGCATGGATCCATCGGGGAGCTATTGCCTTCTGCCTGGAAGGACTGAGCTCGCCAACCAGGATGTCCCAGAACTGGTTTCTGAGGATGAAGCCACAGATTTGGGAAAAGAGAGTGACGGATCTGAGGGCCAAACTTGTCTGGCAGAAAGCGGGGATGCTCGCCACAGTTCTCTGCCACCTTTCCACGCCGGCTCTGCATCAGAGCCAGGCTCTGAGACTCCCATGCTGGTCCCGGCGCCTGCTGAGGGCCTCCCGTGGGACACGGATCCCCTGGGGCAGGCGCTGGCTCTGGAAGGGGCTGCCTGCACCGAGGGGTCCCCCGTGGAGGTGGCCGTCACGCACGAGGAGGCACCGGCTGCCGTGCTGCAGCCGGGAGATCTGGACTTGCTGTTTGCCTGTGGCTGGGAGGAGCGGCCGGCGGCGCGGTGCCGTGCCGTGGAGCAGGGCGCTGCCAGCCCGGCTGCCCCAGAAGGGCTTCCCAACGCGTCACCCGCGGCTGGGCAGCCTGCTCTCGATGCTGGCATATGGGATGTTGGGGGGTTTTTGGCTCTGGCTGACCCACCAGCACTGGGGGATGCGGCTGTCCCAGAGCCCCAGGCTCAGGAGACACCACCAGATACCAGGGATCCTGCCGTGGATGCTGAGGAACCGTGCGTTGAGCACCTGCCTCCAGGTGCCACTGCTGCTGCTGTGCCCTTGGTGGTGGAAGAGCTTCTGGAAGCCCCGCCACCATTTGCTGACGTGCCCGTTGCCCCTGTGCCACCACAAGTGGCCGACTCACTCGACTGTGGTGTCAGGGATCTCGGTGGTGGCCCTGCACCCCCGGCAGCGGGAAGGCCGGTAGTGGCCTTGGAGGATACAGATGACTTTCCCAGCACGGCCGTGCCGCCCAGCCCGGAGCAGCTATCCATCGAACTGCCGGCACTGGAGGACGACCCCATTGCCAGGGCGCCTGCCGCGGAGGTGGCAGCTCGGGACGCTGCCTCCGTGCTGCCTGGGACAGAGGCCGTCACCTCCACCTGCCCGCCCGGCACCGCGGAGCCGCCGGCTGCCCCCCTGCCAGGCCTGGGGGACACCCGCTGTCCCCCGAGCCACGGAGCTGCCCCGGTGCACGGCGAGGGCACGGTGCCCGTGGGCACGCCAGGACCCCCTGCCACCGCTCTCCTTGCAGAAGGGCCTCCTGCTCCACCAGATGGATTCGTTCCAGATAATGAGGTATTTGTTACTCAGGCACTCGCAGACGGTGTTTCAGGCATAAAAATCGCTTTATTTTGTGATTGAGGGGTGGGTGTGAAATCACAGCGTGCTTGATAACTTGCTGACACGATTTGCGGGGTGCAGGCTTTAGTAATTGTCTCCTCAGCTCTTCGTCTCGAGCACAAGCTTGGAAACAGCCTTCTCCCTCCTGATTACAGCTTAAAATTGGCAGACAAAAAGTTTTGGGGGGAATTGTATGTTTTTATAAGCAGGGGAGGCAAAAGACTTTAACTGCTTGATTATCTAAACTATTGTCTTAAACTTTTTTGGCTTTTTAAAGCGTATTATCCTCACTCAGACGTAAATTACAGACTTAATGTGCAGCGGAGTGGTTACCATCTTTGAAGTAGAAAACGTGTTGGAAGCCAGAATGCTGTAAAAACAAACTGAGTGAAAATAAGGGGTCCTGTGCAGTAACTGCTTTCTTTAGCTTTTTGAAAGGGACAGTACGGGGCGGGGGGGGGGTGCTCTGAACCTGCATGGAAGGGAGCCGAGTTCTTTTTGGTGTGCTAGGGTTTGCTTTACCCTGCGCTGCTAGCAGCTCTCGCATGGAGGGACCCCGAGAGGTGCGTGTCGGTGGGGGGGGTCCCATAAGCGAGTGCAGATTTCCTGCTGTCCGGATTAGGAGAAATATCGCTGAGGAGGCATCAGAAGTTAGTCAGCGCTGAAAATCCCGGTTCAGTAGAAATTACTCATCTCTTGTGCTGTGCCACAAAAAAACTGCACATGGATGGGCTGGAGAGGCTGCGGGTGGGAGCACGGGGCTGGGCACCCAGGGGCATCTCTGGACGTCAGGTTACATCTGTCCGAAACTCACTGCTCTGCTTTCACTGCCGCCTCCCCCCTGTGCATGGTGTCTCTGTTGTTAACCCCTTCCATCTCCCCCTGCTCGGGTGCCGTTCGGGCTGTTGGCAGCTGTGGGTCGAACGCTGCTGGTCCTTGCCCCCGCTGAGGCATTTTCAGCGCTGGGGGGCTTCGGCGGGCAGCAGGGGATAAGAAGCGCGGGGAGCTGGGATGCAGTCGGCCCGGAGATGGGCGAAGCAGAAAGCAAAGGGATGCTCCGGGAAGCGTTCTGCAAAGCGAGGAGGAGGAGGAGGTGTAGCCGAGCAGCTGTGCTTCTGCTCACCAAGATGTCTGTCCAGCCGCTTTGCCCAGCACGAGTTTCCTCACGATTTTCTGCACAGCGAAGGGTGTACGTTAAATATTTCCTTCATAGCTGAGTCACACTGAGGTTAATGAACTAAATCACTGGAGTCTTTCTCGAGCAAAGAAAAACAAGTATGTTCAACATACTTGCTCTTCAGGCCGTTAGCGTATGCGATTATCTTCTTAATGATCCTTGTGCAACCTGGTGCTCCTGGGCTGTACTTATTCATGTGTTGCAGGTAGCTGTCATCTGATGTTAGGGCTTTCTGCTTGGCCTCCCTCGCTGCCTGACTTTTGAGGTTCTGGGGTTTGTTTTTGCGGAGTCAGTGCTTGTGCAGAGGGCTAGGACCATGCGTGGCCGGGGCTCGCGCTGTGCTGTAGTCAAACATTTGCATGCCAGACTTATCAGCCTGGTCCTTTTGTGGGTTTGGCTGCTCTAACAGCCAGCTCCATATATAAACAGTAACAGGAGAAGTGGCTGGGGAATTGGTGATTTCATGTCACCATTTACCTCTTATAACCGTAGCATAATTCTCCCTGAGCAAACAGCTCTGGCCAATGTCTTCCAGCACACCCTTTAGTCCATATCCCGCAGTGACACCTCCCTGCTCTCAAGCTGGTGAGCTCCAGCGGGAGGAAGTGTCCTTCTCTTTGAAAATGGGGAACGAAAATCAAGGCAACCACTCTTTCTCACGCAGAGTTGTTTTTTGGTGTTTGGGTTTTTTTGCCTGTTCTGTGTTCCTTTGGAGATTAAGCGATTACCTGGTATGGAGAGCCGTGCCGTCCACAATCCATTGCTCTGCTGGGCGGGGTTTTGCATTTTAGGCTCTGTATCCGAGGGCATTTTTAGATGCTGTTGATGTCCACATATTCTTGGGCACGTGAGGAGGAGGCACGCTTGAGAAAGCAGGCACGCGGCTGTCTGACTTCAATTCCCACTGCTTTCCAAAAGAGAAAATGTTGCAATGGGGCCGAGCACTCTAATCCTTTCCAGTGTTCGCTGCAGGGTGACCTGTGCTCAGTATGAGCTCGTAGTCCAAGGTCCCAGAATAAACAATGAGCGACTCCGCTCCCTTTTTTGGGGATTGTGTTGCAGGCTATGGGGACGCAGGAGGCTGCTCGGGACGGGCCGGCGGTGCCGGTGTGGTGGAGGGGCACTGGCTGCGAGCGCTGCCTCGGCGGCTGGCTTCAGCAGATCTGGAGCTGTGATAAAGAGCACTTATCTCCTCCACGGAAACAGGATTTTCCCTGCTGCCTCTCGTTACAATGGGGAGCTTCATTCGCTCTCCTCCTCCTTCCCTATCAAATCTTTTTGTTTTTCAAAGCTTTTCCCCACAGGATTCCCAGGTAGGACCATGCCAAATATGTGGTGCGGTAAATGACTAGCACATTAATTGCCTATTGCCTTTGTCTTTCGAAATACAGCTAGCTTCTCAGTGTCTGTAATTTCGTGGTTAACAAAACTTGCGTAGTGTCAGGTCTCCGTTCTCAACAGCATCACTGTGAGAATTGCTTTGTTTTTTTCCCCAAGAGCATTATTTCCCAATCGGATGGCTGACCATAGCTGATGCTCTAATTTCTTCCCCAATTTGCTTTTTCCATCTCACTCTGGTGCTTTGAAAAAGGGGATTTCCCGTTTAAAAGCAGGGGTGGATGCATACAGACTCCAAGCTGTGCTCCAAACCAGCAAGTACCTGGGACATTCACATCACTGGGTCAAGGCACGGGAGGCGTTCAGGCACACTTGCACAACTCTGATAAAATCAGTGCAACACGACAAGCAGCAGCCACTGTGACTTTTCTAGAGAAGAGAGCGCGTTGTATCCATGGAATGATGGAGGGGCTGGGAGAGCAGCGTGTGGGTTATAAATAGCTTTTCTCTCCCACCCTTCCCTTGCCCAGCTGTTCCAGAAGGAGCAAGTGGATCCTCTCCAGCTAAAACTGCAGCAAGTGAATGGAGTTGGTCAAGGACTCATCCAAAGCGCTGGGAAAAACTGTGATGTCCAAGGGCTGGAGCACGACATGGAAGAGATCAACACCCGCTGGAACACCCTCAACAAGAAGGTGAGGGTGCGGGCAGGGGCTGTGCCCGGTCCCGCCGGGTCTGCTACCCAAAGGGGTGCTGGGCAGGGAGCTGAGCCCCGAGCTGCCGGCACCGGCGGGCTGCGGGACCACTGAGCCCAACGCCCTGACGGTGCTGTGGCCGCGGGTGCCGTGCAGGTGGCCCAGAGGATCGCCCAGCTGCAGGAGGCCCTGCTGCGCTGCGGGAAGTTCCAGGACGCCCTGGAGCCCTTGCTGAGCTGGCTGGCCGACACCGAGGAGCTCATCTCCAACCAGAAACCTCCCTCTGCCGAGTACAAGGTGGTGAAAGCCCAGATCCAGGAGCAGAAGGTGAGCAAGCACAGGGTGATGGTTGGGCTAGCCTGAGGGAGGGGGAGCTCTGGAGAGCCAGACGATATTTCGGGGTTCCAGCTGTAACAGCTTAAGTGTAGCTGGGACGTACAAAGGGCTGCTTCTTTCTCTCTTCTGCTGTGGCTCTTCGGCTGGTTCCCCACATCCTAATGCGATAAGGAGGCAGCTCATTTGCCCACATTTGCTATCTCCATGGTCTAAATCACCAGCGTTACTTTATTGTCACACCACCTCTTGAAGTTTGCTGCTGGTTTTGCTGGTTGGCCATGTTTTTCCAGCCCTAGATTTGGTTTTGTTTGTGCAGATAGTTCTGCTGTGTCAGGAGCAAGCTGGTGTTGTAGTTACCAGTTTGGGTATTTGAAAAAAATGAATGTACAAACTGTAAGAGCCAACCCAAGGCGCTCCAGTGTTTGTAGAGATAACAAGCCTGGGTCGCAGCCTCCATTTGTGAACATGTGGATGAAAGTTCAAGTGCGGTCATGGTAAAATGTCTTAAAAGTGAATTCTTACTGAGGTTTGGTCCAACATATTGAGACTTTGAAGAGGAAATTTAAAGTGAAAGTTTAAAACTTGATCTCAATAGATTTGGGGGAAGGATGAGGAAGCCTCTGAAAAGTTCTCTGGCACAGAAGTGCTTTCAGTCTCTTTTGAACTGGTTTTGATGGTGGAGGCGGAAGACAGTGGTTATCCCACTTGGCTGGCTTTGGTCTCAGACCAGTGCTTATAAATGGTTTTCAGATACAATTAGAAATTTGATCTAGGAGGGATGCAAGAGGTTCTGCTGATCCAATCTGGTAATTTTTATCCCCCTTTCTCTCACTGCCGATGCTAAAGCTGCTCCAGCGACTTCTGGATGATCGCAAAGCCACCGTTGAGATGATCCAAGCCGAGGGCGGGAGGATAGCGCAGTCAGCCGAGCCAGCAGACAGGGAGAAGATCGTCTGCCAGCTGGAGAGCCTGGAGAGCCGATGGGCAGGGCTGCTGTGCAGGGCGGCAGGCAGGTGAGAGCCGCCGGGAGCGGGACCGCACTGCCCCTGGGCTCAGAGCTGTGCTGGGGCGCGGGCAGCACCGCGTTCTGCCCCTTGCTCTGTCTGCACGCGGGGTGATCTCCCTCAAACCCCACTGCCTCTTCCCAGAGCCAGGGCGGCGAGCTGGAGACGAGAGCGCGGATGCACGACACTGCTGCTGGAACGTGCCCAGCTCTGCCACTGTTCTTCTGCATTCCTGGCTTGATCCTTCATGGGCAGCTTTGGTAGCCCAGAGAAGCAAAGACTTTTGTTTCCTTTTCTGCCCTCAGAGGGTCTGTTACACTGCTCAAAAGCATGGGACAGGCTTGTCTCGTAATTCGTGGTGCCCCAGAGCTTTACAGAGTTTGGCCACTTGCGTGTCTGCTCCGTGACAATGGTATTGCTTTTATTGTTCTCAGGCTTGTTTTGCTCAGTGGCCGGGTTGGCTTCTGGCTGGCTGGAGCTGGAGCTTTTGTTCCTCGCACGCACTGGTCAGCGAGGCGAGAGGCCGTCCAGACAGCCGCAGGTGTTGGTTTGCTGGTCAGGCCTGTCGGCTGCTCCGCCAGCGTGGGCAACAACACGTGGAAAGCTGGCGGAGATTTCTTTACAGATACATCCTGGAAACCACAGCTGGAAAACATGAGAAATCAAAGCCTGTTTGGGAGCTGAAGTAGATAGCAGTGGTTTACAATGGCAGGGAAGAGTTCAGATTAAACAAATTCCCTGCAGGGGATGGATGTTATTTTTATTCCTTTAAGCTTTAACATTTATCTTTAACAGCAACATCCTGTTGACACCTTTCTGCTGCCTGAATCTCATTTACAAGCTGCTTGTTGCTACATAAGCTAATACGTCAGGTTACAAAGTCATTTCTGAGGGCCGAATTTGACCTCCCAGTGTTTGAAATGGCTGCAGACTGGACGGACTGTCCATCTAGTGCTTGTACCGCTGCCAGGCTGTCTTTGAACAGCAGCTCGGAAACACCAAGAGCTCGGCTACGAGCTGGCCCCATTGAAGGCTCTCTGAGATAGGGATATTAACGGAAGAAAAGTAGCACAAAGGGAGCCTTTCTGCTGCCTTCACTGGAGAATGAACTGGACCCTAAAGGAACAGCTGCAGAAAAAAGCTTATTTTGCAGTTTCTCTGCATTGCTTTTTGTGTTTGCGTTGCAGCTTGCCTGACAAGGTGCCTCACCTTGCACTGCACAGAGCTGCTTCTGTTTCTTCTTCCTGTCGCGGCGCTTTCTGAAGTATTTCCACTTTGGCTTCTGATTCTGTTGAAGCCCATTACCACTTCCTGGTGCGGAGCCCCGTTGGCAGCAGGGTGATGCCTGCGCTCAGAGCTGCTTCCCGTTCTCTGCTCTGAAGGGGAGCTGCTCCTTAGCGTTTTGTTATGTCCTTAATACAGGCAGAAGCAGCTGGAGGACATCCTGGTTCTGGCAAAGCAGTTCCACGAAACCACAGAACCCGTTTCAGACTGGCTGTCGGTGACAGAGAAGAAACTGGCCAACTCTGAGCCCATTGGTACCCAGACCGCCAAAATCCAGCAGCAGATCAGCCGGCACAAGGTAGGGACCCGTGCGTGGATGAGAGCCGCCGATGGAGGCAGTTTGTGTCAGGTCTCTCTCTGATGGATGTTTCTGCCATGGTGAGGTGGTTTTTGGCACGAACAAGTCTTGGTGGTGATCAGAGGAATTACGCAGGCTGCTTTACATGCAGAGAAGGCTGCAAACCCTAGCCCACCAATGTGGGTAATATTTAATTGATGTATTTGCACCTCACAATGAATGTGTCTGCTTCTGGATAGAAAAAACATTCCTGTTTTCATGTTTCTGTTAAACCTTTTTTTTTTTTTAATATACTTTGCCCATTCACGGGTGGGTTTTGCATCTCCTTCATTCCTTCAGTTGCGTTCATCATTTCTGTTTCCCCTTTTTTTTATCACATCTTTTCACTCATTTTTGTTTCTGTTGTCCATTTTGTCCTCCCGGCTTTCAGGCTCTAGAGGAAGAGATAGAGAGCCAGGCGGCCGACGTGGCTCAGGCAGTCAGAGTCGGGCAGAGCCTCTCCGCCCTGAGCTGTGCCGCCGAGCAGAGGCTGCTGGCAGAGAAGCTGGACTCTCTGCAGGGCCGCTACGGCGAGGTCCGCGAGCGGTGCTGCCGGAAGGCAGCGCTGCTGGATCAGGCCCTGTCTAACGCGAGGCTCTTTGGGGAGGAGGAGGTGGAAGTGCTCAACTGGCTGGCTGAGGTCGAGGACAAGCTCAGCTCGGTATCTGTAAAGGATTACAAACGGGACGTCCTGCAGAAGCAGCATGCTGACCAGCTGGTATTTTCCATTTTCTTCCATGTTTATGCTATTTATTTTGTTGCATTTATCGCTTTTTTCATTTGTTTCTGGTCTGACTTTAATTTTAACCAGCAGCAGAACAAGCTTTGCATTTTCTGGGCTTGGAGAAGTATAAAGAGATTTCATGTGTTAAAAACAATAACTGAAGCCCCAAAAATGGGTTTCCCGGGGGAAACTTCAAATGATGCATTTGCTTTGTGAACAATGTCTGAGCAAGCTTGGCCACCCTGTGCCTTTTGAAATGCTGTTTCCAAGAATGTGAATTTGAAAAGCCTGGTGGGTTTTCCAAGCTAGGCTGGCCACCGAGGAAGCAGTCTGCTTCCGCTCCGTGGGGGCTGTGAAAGCTCTTTTCAAGAGTAAGTTCTTCAGGAATACATACTCGAAGGTTTGGGGTGGTTTTTGCTCTAAGATTTGAGCCTTTGGGTCCCAGAAGTCCCAATAAGTTCCACAGCAGGAGAACGTTGCCTGGACTAGTGTCAGATCTGTTGTCCACCCTTGCTATGCTAGGTCAGAGCAGGTCGTGCTCTCTTAGCACCTCCAGCTGGCGCTGGCTGGCAGGACGCAGGGATCAGCCTGCAAAGGGATAACTCCAGTTTGGCTTTCTGTCCAGGCTTTGAACGAGGAAATTGTGAACAGGAAGAAGAACGTGGACCAAGCCATTAGAAACGGGCAGGCTCTTCTGAAGCAAACCACAGGTAAGGCCAAGAGTGGGGCGTGCTCTCGCCGATGGGCAGGCTCTCGCGGGGTCCGGGAAGCGCCCGTCCCCTGCGCGGTGCTCGCTGGGAGGTCTGTGCTCTGCAGTGACAAGTTGTGCAGAGGAGGCTGCTCTCCCTCAGATGCGATAGGAAATCGGATCTTCCCAAAGTAGCTGTTGTACATCCAGACCTGGATGCCGAGCCACATGCGCTCCAGCTTAGTAAATACCCGATACCAACCCCCAGCTCTGAGAGCGGCGATTCCAGCCGTCTGCACGAGGCGTTCGGCGGTACTCAGCGCTGAGCAGCCCTGTAACGCCAGGGAGGGTTTTCTCCTTGCATCCAGCTGCTAAATCACATGGAAAGAGGTTAAAAATACACCAAGCCCTTTCCTAATATTGCTTTCCCATACTAAGCAGTTGTTGCTGTTGCCACGTGGGTGTAAGTTTGTGTTTATGAGTAGGAAGAGAGGTCGGGGCAATGCATTTCCTTCAGATGTGGTCCTCTCTGAGCAGATGTGCAGACCTCTGTCCTTGTGGGAGCCCTGGAGCAGGAAGAAGAATTACAAAGAATTTGGCTTACCAGTTTCTTGTCCCCTCGGAAATAGCAGTAGAGAGTGAATTGGACCTTTTTGCTTGGAACTGTGACGTATTAGTTGAGAGCTGAGAGCTGGTGGCTGTGTGGCTTGTGGCAAAGTGAGGCTTCACAGCACATTTCCTTCCTATTGTAGGAAGGAGGTGGCCGTTACGCCGGCTGACAGAAACTGTCAGCTCCGAGAGTAGCTTCCTGGCTGTAAAAATAGGCTGCTAAGTTGCACCGACATACAGAAAAGTGAGACTGAAAGAAACTATTTAAAATGGGGGGACAGGGCAGCTGGCTGTGCTTAAACCCTCCTGTGGACCCCTCCATCCAAAGTCACTTGGCCCCTGTTGCTGTCCCGCAGGGGAGGAGGTGTTGCTCATCCAGGAGAAGCTGGATGGAATTAAGACCCGCTACTCGGACATCACCGCCACCAGCTCCAAGGCGCTGCGCACGCTGGAGCAGGCTCGCCAGCTGGCCACCAAGTTCCAGTCCACGCATGAGGAGCTCAACGCCTGGATGAGCAAAGTGGAGGAAGAGGTGGCATCCAGCGGGGGACAGTCCCCGGCCGGCGAGCAGATACCCCAGTTCCAGCAGAGGCAGAAGGTGGGGAGCAGCGAAGCAGCATGAGGGGGACAGGGACGCGAGGGCTGCGTGAGAGGAGAGCTGGCGAGGTTTGCTCGCTGCCTGGGGAGCGGGCGTGGGATACGCGGTCTGGGAGCATGCTAGGTGGGGACGGGAACGGGGATCTCATCGCTCCGGGATGCGGAGCTGGCAGCTGCTGTGTGTCGCTGTGTTTGTGGGGAAGCTGCCGTCCTCCTTTGCCTCCTCGGCGCTCACACGTCTGCTAGCGAACAGCCCGGCCAGCCAGGCTGTGCACGTGCTGGCTCTGAGAACAACTGGGCTGGAGACCTCGTGCCAGCCAGGAGAAGGGGAGGAACCCAGTCACAAAACTGCTGGAAATCCAGCGGCCGGGTCTGCCTGGGTAGCTGGCACTGCTGCCAGGAAGGACACGTGTCCGTGTGTGCCTTTCTCAGGAGCTGAAGAAGGAGGTGATGGAGCAGCGGCTCGTTCTGGACACAGTGAACGAGGTGAGCCGAGCGCTGCTGGAGCTGGTGCCCTGGCGAGCTCGCGAGGGGCTGGATAAACTCGTCTCGGACACCAACGAGCGCTACAAGCTGGTCAGCGACACCATCAAGCAGAGGGTGGAAGAGATAGATGCTGCTATTCAGAGGTCTCAGCAGGTGACTTGATGAACTCTGTGGCCTCCGGGAGGGTTTCAGGGATGAGCGGGAGCAGGAGGGCCTGTGTGCTGCCTGACAGGACGGCCGCCATCCCCTGCCCTGACAGCCAGGGGTTGTTCCAGGGTAGCAGCCTTCTCAGAAGGGCTTGTTCTGTGTGGAGTGGAGGCTGTGAAGTGCCACGAATAACTGCCTGCAGTGGCTTTGGGCACCAACTCCACAGAGCTGGACGTGCGAGCAAAATTATCGTGTAAAACGGAGGTGTCCCTTTCCCCGCTGATGCAGGGGGTGCGGAGGAAGGTGGCAGCTTCCCTGCGCTCCGCGGCACCGAGCGTCTGTGCTGCCGCGATGCTCTGGGCCCGACGCCGCTGCAGGGGCAGCCCCGTGGGCCGCAGCCGCCCGCACCCCTCGGCGGAGGGGAGCTCTCCGTCAGAAAGCCACGGCCCGCGCTGGCAGGCGTTTCTGGCGTAGATGATGCGTGTTGGTGCCTGTGGCTGTGTTAACATGGCCTCTGCGTGCAGATGTTCAGCTGCTCCGCCGTTGGCCTTCCAAGCGCAGGGGCAGGGCATGTGGGTTTGCCATTTGTGTCCTGCGGAAAGGCCCTCGTTTTTTTAAATGCTTGCAACAAGGACATAGGCGTCACTTGTGCCCCGTATCCGTGCTGGTAGGGAGGGCGAGCTGCCTGCCCTGATCTGCTCAAACCGGAGCAGAGACGGGCTCGGAGGCCGCTCTGCCCCATGGCCGTGGCTGACCGCGGCCTCCCCTGTCCCCACACCAGTATGAGCAGGCAGCCGACGCGGAGCTGGCCTGGGTCGCTGAGACCAAGCGGAAGCTGATGGCTCTCGGTCCCATTCGGCTGGAGCAGGACCAGACGACGGCCCAGCTGCAGGTGCAGAAGGTACGAGCGGCGCGCGTGCGGCTGCCGGGGNGGGCAGTTTAGCTCTGGAGAGGCTTCTGGTCTTTGCACAGCTGAGCCCAGAGCACTGAGAGAGGTGCAACACTTGGTAAGTAAAAGTCGTTGGTAAGTAAAAGCAAAAATGAGGGAGAAGAAGGATTTGGACAAATGAAGTGTTGGACTTCTGAAGAAAAAAGCCTTGAGCTGCTCAGGGCGCCAGATGAGCCGTTCTCACGAGTTGAAAACAGAGCGAGCAGGGTGCACGCGGGCTCTCGGCGAGTCTCTGCCGCAGGCGGTTCACAGCCAGGATCGCCAGCGCTGCCCTGGCCAGGGCTGCACCTCGGAGCCGTGCCTGCCGGCAGGAGCTGGAACTTGCCCGGTCGCTCGGGACCAGGACGCTGCTCTTGCCCGGGCTGCCCTCGAGAGAGAGACGCCCCTTCCCGAGGCTCTCCCTGCGGCCAGGGCAGCAAGCTCTACCTGCGCCGTGCAGGCACTGGCGGCAGGAGCGGTAGAGAAATGCACCTATTGATTAATGAGGGTACTTTTACATTTGCTTTCTGCTCATTGTTCCTTCCAGTGGGGGACTCCTTGTTTCCCTCACAGCAGCCAGACCTGGAACAAAGAGAAGATTTTTTTTTTTTTTATATCTTTGATATGAGCTCATGCCTGAAAGAACGCGCACTTCAAATAAACGGCCCTTTTCTTCCCTCGCCAGCCTCAGCAATCAGAGCAGCATACATGCTTATTGGATTTTGTGCGTTTAAAACAAAAAAAAAACGCAACACATTGTAACAATGTGGAGAGGAGGGAGACTGAAGTGTCGAGCATTAAGTTAAATTGAGCTCAGCCTGGCTTCCTGCTGCTTGTGGATGTTGTTAATCATGTGGACCTGGGGAATGGCAAAGTTAGGGGTAGATGTGGTTCCGGAGAGCAGTGTTTTGGGGCTTATTTCAGTGTATTCGCTGAACTGATCACAAATGGGTGGTGGAGCTTTTCCTCTGCAGGTGGGGAGCTCGAGGCGGGAGCCCTTGGGCAAGGGACCTGCACACCAAAGTGTGCCCTCGCGTCCTCCCACGAGGCACAGCCTCCTCCGTGTTGGATTGACTGCTGCCTGGCGTTTCTGGGGAGGGGCCGCATGCGGGACGGCCGCCGGTTTCCGATGCGTGGGGTGGTGACCTGGGTGTGGAAGTTGCTCCGTGTCTGACCTGACACCTAATTTCAAGTGCCATTTTCAGGCCTCTGAAAGAGAAAGGTTAAAGTAGACGAGTAGCGAGAAAGAAATGCAGTTATCTACATTTTCAGCCAGATTTTCAGTGTGCTGCAGGACGCTTGTGCTGAGTTTCGTGTGGTCTCTGCAGAGCTGGGTCTGGGCAGCCCGGCAGGGGCTGCTCCCGTACAGCTGGCGTGGGCAGGAGGGCCCCTCGCGGGGCTGGGGAGGGGTGGTCGGGCTCCGTTCTCATTCTTTCCCTTTCCTTGGATGTTTCCTTTCTGCAGGCTTTTTCCATCGACATTATTCGGCACAAAGACTCTATGGATGAACTGTTCAGCCAGCGCAATGAGATTTTTGGGACGTGTGGGGAAGATCAAAAAGCTGTTCTGCAGGTGAGCCTGGCTGGTATTTAGTGCTGTGGGGGAGACGGGGCAGAGGGGGGAAAGGCGAACGCTCAGCTCTTGCACAGTGTGAAGCAGTTTAAAATTACTCCATCTTTAGAAATTCCCACCAGTGACACTTAGCAGAGATCTCTTTATATTTATTACTCTCTTTTATTGCCGTATTTTTATTGCAGTGTTTGGGGAGGGGGGATAGTGAGATATCTGGGGCTGCTTTAATTGGAATTACAGCTTGTGCACGTGGAACGCTGCCACCGAGCGCACCTCCTGCTCCTCCAGCACACAGCGTGCGGCTGGCAGTGTTCCTGTGCCCTTTCGCATCCATCGCAAACTCTCTCCCCATTCCTTTTAGGAGAAAACAGAGTCCCTGGTGCAGCAGTACGAAGCCGTGAGCCAGCTCAACTCAGAGCGCTACGCTCGCCTGGAGCGCGCGCAGGTCCTGGTGAACCAGTTCTGGGAGACCTACGAGGAGCTGAACCCTTGGATCGAGGAAACGCAAGCCCTGATCTCCCAGTTACCCCCTCCAGCCATCGATCACGAGCAGCTCAAGCAGCAGCAGGAGGACATGAGGGTAAGACGATGGCTGAGCCTGCAGCTCCTGCGCCAGCTATCACCGGATCAGCTCTTCTGGTTTGAATGGAGGTGCAGCACTCACAGGGTCAGAGTGGGCCATTTTTCTGATTTTTTTTTTTTTTTTTCCCCATTCCATTCTTTCTGGGGATCCTGCCTATGTAATACAAGGGTGCCTTGGTCGTACCATTTGGAAATCACTGGATAAGTTGGATCACTTCTTACTAAAATACAGATGAAACTCAGGGGAGCCTGTCTGTCTCTGGATCTCTTGCCTGACTGTGGCAGGGAGAATGGCATTGTACTTTTAGGGTAGGGAGATGCAAAGCAAGTTTTCTGTGTCATCCCCTTTGGGACCATGGGGAGGGTCAGCTGGCAGAGCTGCCTGGGCCAGCCTAAGCGGGGCGGCGTGCCGGTGCACATGATGGCCGCACTGGGAAGAGCCGAGCACCATGTGCTCGGCAGATGCTGGGTCAAGAAATCCGTGATGTGCGTGGACTACCAGATGCAATCATTGCTCTTTGAGTGTTTTGTGAAATAAATAGGCAGCAGTTTTCAATAGATTTCTAAACAATTGTCTTCCCCCCTCCTTATTCCCTAGCAACTGAGAGAGTCTATTGCTGAACATAAGCCTCATATTGACAAGCTGCTGAAAATCGGACCACAGCTCAAGGACCTCAACCCCGAGGAAGGGGAGATGGTGCAGAAAAAATACTCGACAGCGGAAGCCATGTATGCCAAAATCAAGGAGGAGGTGTGTCAGCGGGCTCTTGCGCTCGATGAAGCTGTCTCGCAGTCCACTCAGGTACGCTTCTGGGGTGCCAAGCAGCCAAGTCTGCTAAGTGTTTATCGCAGTCCCCTGGGGAAGCCACGTGCTTTGAAACGCAGTTTTATTCTGAGTGTAAGGATTGTAAAACCCTTTGCAGGACACAACATAGGCAGACACCTTCAGGGTAGTTTTCAGCTGACTGCTGGGCAGAGCCCCCGCTCAGTGCTGGCTGCAGAAGGAGGGGAGAAGGAGTTTAAATCTTGACATGGTGAATAGGGTAATAAATTTTTACAACCTTAATAATGATGCTCATTCAAAGGGGCTGTTTTGGCATCCAGCCAAGGTTAGAAGGGCCCAGAGAGCCTCTTTAAAAAGCTTGGAGAGATAAGTTTCATTTCTGATAGGCAAAGCACTGCTGTGTGTGAAGAGCCGCAGGGTCGTTTGTATGGGAGTTAATTGTCGTCTCCAGGGTCTGGGCATCTCTAGAGAAGACCTGCAGATCAGAGGCTGCAGGAGCAGAGATATGAAAGGAAGGGCAGAGACTGTAGGTGCTATAGTCCATAAAGGGGTGAAGAGTTTCTGCCACGCAGGTTCAGGGTTTATGGTTCCTGGTTATGTTTCATTTCACCCAGTGTTACTGTAGTGCAGTTGGTTTTTGTCATGTCTGGGTTTTTATTTTTATTTTCTTTTATTCCTGTATTGTTTAGTCACTTCTCTTGGTTTGCACTTGTATTAACTCCAAGTTTTTCCCCCCCACACATCCCTCCTGTCTCATCTCTCACTCACATTGTGGAATGTGTTATCTGTGTGTGTTGCTGCCTGTTCCTGTCTTCCCCACATGGTCCCATTTCATTGTTGTGTTGACTGCGCCCCACCATTGCAGATTACGGAGGTAAGCCCCACCGTGGTAGATGTTCATTTACACTCTTTCCTTGTGCTGAAATGATTCTGTTTTACACCCAGACTTTTATTTCTGGTTCATGCACAGCTCAGCTGAATTTGCTTAAGAATTAACTCTAAGGGGAAAAAAAACACGTTTCTGAGATGGCTTTTGTTGCATTGCCGCCTGGTTTCAGCTGTGGCCATCTTCTGCTGGGAATGCTCCATGCAAAGCAGAGGTTTCGCTTTTGGAGAGGTTTACACTGGTGCACAGAGCTTTCTGCTCTAGCTAAACTTCCCGTTTGCTCCTGCTTGTTGGCTAAGCCAGCTTGCCCCTGATCGACTTTGCACTGAGAGCCCATCTCATCTCTGCTGTTAGCATGGGTCTTGGTGAAAGGTGATGCTGGTGTCTTGCAGAGAGGGACAAGAGGAGCACCGGGGCTGGCAGCCAGGTGCAGGAGAGCTGCCCTCGTTCTCGCCAGCAGAGGTGATTTGGGGTCTTTAAGGCCAAAGTTGATTTTTTTTTACCTAAAAAAAAAAAAAAGGCACATATATGTGAAACTAGCAAACCCTGCTAGACCCTCGTCTTTGGCTTCCTGATTTTGCTTTTGTTGAAGCCCCAGTTCCGTGGCAGCTCACTCTCTGCTCCTCCCTGTGCGCATGCAGCCTTCCACCATCTCCCACTGACCGTGCCAGGGTGGTTTTCTTGCTAGCGTTGCACCGAGCAGAGGCTTCCTTCAGCACCAAACACAGGTGCTTTTCCAGCAGCGTCTCTGCGCAGATGCTAAAACAAATGGGATTTGGTTTTCGTGTCATGCTGCCCATCTGCCAGAAGCGGGACAGCAGTCAAAACGTGAATGTTACAGGGCTGGACATCATGACAAATCAGTGCCGTGTTTGGTTCACAGTTGTCTGTGCCGGCTCTGTGAGTGTGTGTGGCTGACGTGTGGTTTGATTCGTCTGAGCTGGTGCAGCCTGGGGCTGTTTGCAGCAAACAGGAGCCGAGGCAGGCGTGAACAGGAGGCTGCAGGTGTAATTGCTGTTGCTGGCAATGTTTGTCCTCTCCAAGAGGCCTCTGGGTGCAGCGCTAAGGGCTGTTGCACAGGCAGGGAGTGATGCTGCACTGTTTAATCTCGTGTCACCTCCCCTAATGGACTTGCTCCTCTCCAGTTCCACGACAAGATCGAGCCGATGCTGGAGACGCTGGAGACCCTCTCCTCCCGCCTGCGCATGCCTCCCCTCATTCCCGCTGAGGTCGATAAGATCCGGGAGTGCATCAGCGAGAACAAAAACGCCACAGTGGAGCTGGAGAAGCTGCAGCCCTCATTCGAGGCTCTGAAACGCCGAGGGGAAGAGCTGATCAGCAGATCGCAGGGAGCGGACAAGGACCTGGCAGCAAAAGGTATCTCAGGGTAGATTTAGCAGGAGATGTTTGCCAGTCTGGTAGCACTGCCCAGCTTCACCATGTCCTACCTGAGTCACGGCTCCGTCACCATGGGGGAGGCTCTGATATCCCAGGGGCGTGTTTCAGAGGACCTCCTGTCCTTAGAGGAAGGATGAGTCCTCTGTACACAAGCGTCTGGTGACTGCTTCCATCTGGAGCAAACAAAGCAGTATCAGCCAGAAGAGAAAGAAGTATTTGTGACTGCTCAAGCAGAGGTTTCAGCTCAGCTCAGCTGAGCCATTACCGTGAGCTGGTGTCTTGTGGCAACTGTTGGTGGCCCTTGTGAAATGATTTGTTGGTGTCGATTCAGCTCCTAATGGAGGGGGGAGCATCCCAAGCACAAAAAGACCTGTCAACACAATCGGCACTAATTGGCACCTTTGTTGGCAGCTCAACAGCCAGCTCATGAACTGAGTGAGCATAAACTTCACGCTAGAGGTGGCCTGAACAGAGGTTCATTGGAGGAGAGTATGTGGGCAAATTTGCCCTAAGCTTGCCTGCACATAAATAAAGGCTTAATTTCTGGAAGCTGGGGTTTCTCCTGTCCCTCAGTATCTCTTATAGTTAATGCTCTGATAGTCCCATCCATCTTTAACTCCCGTTTGAATATTCTGTTGGCTATTTCTAAGTGGAAAGTGTTTGCAAAATGTTTTTGAGTTGTAAAAATGTTTCCTTGTGGCAAGATAAGACGGTCTTCTTCACTGAATGTTTTCTTTTCTACCCTCAGTAATCCAGGATAAGTTGGATCAGATGGTCTTCTTCTGGGAAGACATCAAAGCTCGGGCAGAGGAACGTGAGATGAAGTTTCTTGATGTCCTGGAGCTTGCAGAGAAGTTCTGGTATGACATGGCAGCCCTCCTGACTACCATCAAAGACACACAGGACATTGTTCACGACCTGGAGAGCCCAGGCATTGACCCATCCATCATCAAGCAGCAGGTGGAAGCAGCAGAGGTGAGGACCGTGGGACTGTACCTCTGTCTGGAGCTTGTTTGCACCCACCTTGTAAGATAGGTTGGGATAGATCTTAAATATGAGGATGGCCAAATGCGGTTGTAGAACAGTTTTGTAGGCAGTCAGTCAGATTATGAAACGTTATTTCTGTTGTAATTTGGAATTATGAGGGAAAAAACAAGTGTATTTTATATATCCCTTCCCCACCTCCACCACCCCCTGTTCCAGATGAGGAAATAATGCTTAAATCACTTCTTTTGCTACTGTTTTGGGAAGCTTATCAAGCATGCGGCCAGAGTTGTGTGCCCACATGTTTGAGTGATGTGGAAGTTTGCACGGTTCTGCTCCCAGTCTGTGTAGAAGGCATTTGAGTGCTGTCTAGCGTGGGAAGTGTATATTTAGATTTTGGTTAGACTGGAGATAAGTGTAAAGCTGGATGGTCTTGGCTTTGTATGTTGTGTGGTTTTTTCAAGTAAATGGTGAAATCCACTTCAGGTGTTTGCATATTGACTTGACTTGGACCTTGGGGAGTTGGCGTGTTACTTTATGTGTTGCTCTTTGCTAAGTTTGTCCTTTCTATTTCTGTTTTATAACCATTCTGACTCTGGTTTGCAACTTTTGAGTCTCAAAAACTAATTCATGTATTGACAAAATATTCCTGTAAACAGTACATCTCTTGTAAACAACATCTTCAGTGAGGCAGTTCAGGCACTTGTCAAGCTAAATACAGAATTCCTTATTTTAGTTCCCCCAAACCCTGCAGACAGCTGCCTTGCCACTCTGACCAGAGGTGGGAGCAGAAGAGGTTGGCCATGGCAGTGCTGGTGAGCAGGACACCCAATCTGCTTGCTTCATAACGTAGTCCTGGGGTCTGGCTTTGGGCTGTTGGACAGGATGCAGGACATATCCAGGACAGAAAGGACTCCCCATGCTTTAGCCCTACTGTTCGTGGGGAATTTTTGGAAGAGCGTTTAATAATAAACATTTTCCTTTCATCATTATGTTGTATGCAGACTATTAAGGAGGAAACGGATGGCTTGCATGAAGAGCTGGAGTTCATCCGACTCCTTGGAACTGATCTAATTTTTGCCTGTGGTGAAACTGAGAAACCAGAAGTGAAAAAGAGCATTGATGAGGTAGGAAAAACAGCAGTCCCTCATTCAGATAAAATCAGGTGGGAGCAAGTGAGAGCTCAAGTGGAAGAGCCTAACGAATTTTGTGGGCAATCTTGTGTTCTGCAGATGAACAACGCGTGGGAAAATCTGAACAAAACTTGGAAGGAACGGCTTGAAAAGCTTGAAGAAGCCATGCAGTCGGCTGTGCAATACCAAGATACTCTTCAAGTAAGAGACAGGGCTGTTTATGTGTGGTGGGTGGACCTCAGGAACATCACCATGAATCCTCTCCCTGAAGTTGTACTAGGATTTGCACTAATTTGAGGCAGGAGAATGTCTCCTGTGTGAATGTTTACAGCCTCTATTAGACCGTGAGCTCAACAACCAGCTCCAAAAATAGCAGATGTTTGACTGCATTTGTCTTCCCAAGTCTATCTCCATTTCTGCACAGCATAGCAGGATGAGCCTGGCTGCCATCACTTCCTTATATTGGAAGCAGGGAGGTGAAAGACTTTGCAGAAGTGTGTGCTGGAGGCAGGCATCTCTGCCCCCAAAAGAAAAGTTTGGTGGTTGCGTGGTGATAGAGGCACCTGCCCCATTTTCCCGACTGGCTGCAGGAGAGCACTGTTTGCCTTTCCCTTTGCTAACGGTGTCTGCACTCATTTCAGGCCATGTTTGACTGGCTGGATAATGCTGTGATTAAACTCTGCAATATGTCTCCTGTCGGCACTGACCTCAACACGGTTAAGGAGCAAATGAACGAGATGAAGGTACGCGGGTGGAGTCGGACCTGTTCTCTGGTGCTTGCTTTGCATCGCAGAGCTCTCACTCGAATGATTCATTTTGTTCTGGTTTTTGTCCTGCTTGTGTTGGCAGGAGTTTAAAATGGAGGTTTACCAGCAGCAGATTGAGATGGAAAAGCTTAATCACCAAGGTGAACTGATGCTAAAAAAAGCTACAGATGAAACAGACAGAGACATCATAAAGGAGCCACTGACAGAGCTGAAACATCTCTGGGAGAATTTGGGCGAGAAGATTGCTCACAGACAGGTACAGAGGAGATCTGGGCTCTCGCCAGTGCAGGGTTGAAATTCACTTGGATGCTCCCCCTCCTTCCTGACTTAAACTTTCCTTTTCCTTCCCTGTCATTGCCCAGCACAAGCTAGAAGCCGCTCTTCTGGCACTCGGTCAGTTCCAGCATGCATTAGCAGAGTTGATGGCCTGGCTGACCCACACTGAGGAGTTGCTTGATGCACAAAAACCCATCAGTGGAGACCCAAAAGTCATCGAGGTTGAACTTGCGAAGCACCATGTGAGTACTCCCACTCTATGTCAATTTTTGATCCATTCCTGTTGCAGGATTTTTCTCTCTCATGAAGGGTTTGAGTTGGTTCAAGTCCATGAGAGCATGCGGGAATCAACAGGGCATTTTAGAGAGGTGTCCAGCATTTGCCCAACGTGTCTCATGTAGGTGCTGAAGAACGATGTCTTGGCCCACCAAGCGACCGTGGAGACAGTGAACAAAGCTGGCAATGAGCTCCTGGAGTCGAGTGCAGGGGACGACGCGAGCAGCCTGCGAAACCGCCTGGAGAAGCTGAACGCGTGCTGGGAGTCGGTGCTGCAGAAGACAGAGGAGAGGGAGCAGCAGCTGCAGTCCACCCTCCAGCAGGTCAGGACACATGCCGGGTACTGGCCTGTGCGGAGGAGAGCTGCTTCCGGAGTGAAGGGGAGAGGAGCTGGAGACACTATTTTTAATGCAATGTTTTTCATTTAACTGTCCTGGAGCGATGCGGTGCCTGCCTGGGGGGATGCAGCAGCGACCAGGCACGTCTGCTGTGGGTCCGAGCTTGGCCAGCCCCACGCAGTACTGACCTCCCCTCCTCTGCCTTGTGGCAGGTCAGCAGCGTGCTGCATCTGCTGGTTTTGCCTCAAAATAGTCCACGGGTGTTTGTTACCCCAAAGTGAAAGATTCTTTCTTTCTCGCAAGAAGATGAGGCTTTATAGGGGAAGCACAGAGGCTCTTTGCAGACGGACTTTTTGCCTTCTCAAGCTAGGGGTGGGCTAGCTTCAAAGTGAGATTAAGGAGCAGGCAGTTTTTTGTTTGCAAAACCAACTGTGTTTTGTTTATTTGCCAGAATGAATGCATGGTTAAGGGGGTACCATGTACATTCCTTCTTAACGCGCTGTTAAATCCAGCTCTGCCTCTTTATCTGATTTTGAAGCAAATGCAGTGTTAACCCTGGCGCATGTTCAGTGGTGCCTGATGTCATCTGATCATGGCCGATTATGTGTTCCCGAACAGGCCCAGGGTTTCCATGGTGAGATTGAAGACTTCCTCCTGTGGCTAACGAGAATGGAGAGCCAATTGTCTGCATCGAAACCCACGGGAGGTCTGCCAGAAACTGCCCGGGAACAGCTCAATGCCCACATGGTAATTTCTTGGGGGAGATTTTTAGCGCTTCCAATTCAGCAAGCTTCTGTCTGTCAAATACCAGCATCAAAACTTCTCCCTTATGTGTCTGATGGGAAGAGATGAGTGCTCCTCTGTTCTCTTCTCACAGATAAATTTGCACTTGATGCCTGGGACAAGCATCACAATGCTTTAACGACCGTCCTCTGCTCCAAGTGACACACTGCTGACGCTTTGCTGCCTGCCCTGAACTTAATTTTCTCATCACCTTGAGTTGCAGCGAGCCGCAGCCCCTGTCTGAGCTCCTTCTTTGTCTAACGCTTCAGTGCTGCCTCTGTTGCAGGAGCTGTACGGCCAGCTGAAAGCCCAGGAGGACGTGTACAGCCAGCTGCTGGCCAAGGGGCGACTGATGCTGCTGAACCGCGATGACTCGGGCTCTGGCTCAAAGACAGAGCAGAGCGTAGCGCTGCTCGAGCAGAAATGGTGTCTGGTCAGCACCAAGATGGAGGAGAGAAAGGTAGCGTTTGCGGAGAGACGCCGTCCACCCTTGCCCCGTGAGCTGGTCCAACAGCAGGTGCTCCCTTCCTGCTGCTCTGCTCTCCCAGGACAGCAGCGCATGGAGCCAGACAGGGCTGGAGAGGAGGGTTATTATTTTTTTTAAGTAACCTCTCTCTTGATTGCACAGGTTGAATTTGTCATCCAAATGGTGCTGTCTGAGAGCCAAGCTATTCTTTTTTCTAGATAGTTGTAAGATTTGATTAAATCGCACAGAAAATTAGAGTAAAATTGCATTTGGATTAATTTAGCGGAGGGGTGGGAAGAAACCTCCTGCAGCTCTGAAAGGCACACTTTGTTGATCCTCTGTGCGAGACAGCAGGCCAAATCCTCCTCTGAGCTGACTCAATTCTAGTGTTTTGGCCGGTGATGAGATAAAATAAGGGACGCGGTGGCCTCAGCCCAGAATAAATTTGTGGTGCTGCAGCTGTTGCCATCGAAATGTCATCCACCTCCCATTTACTGAGAGCTCTTCCCATGGTGATCCCTTTCTCGGGAAGCTGAGGGCAACGCAGCTGCTTGTGTGTCGATAATGGAGTTGTCTCCCTTTTCACGTGCGATTCTCGCCCGTGGATTTTGAAAGAAACCAATTCTGAAGCGGCGGCTTTCATTGAAACCTCCTCGCCTTGGTAAACAAGTCGTGTTCCCTGGCTGAGCTGACAAGGTTCCCATTAGAGGCGCGTTTCAGCAGGGACACAAAGCCTGCCCTTGTCTGTGAAACCACAGATCGTGAGCTCTTGCCCTTGGTGTTTTTTCCCCCATCCCTCCCCACTGCTGCAGGCAAAGCTGGAGGAGGCGCTTGCCCTGGCCACGGACTTCCAGAACTCCCTCCAGGACTTCATCAACTGGCTGACGCTGGCCGAGCAGAGCCTGAACATCGTGCCCCCGCCCAGCCTCATCCTCAACGCTGTGCTGGCCCAGATTGATGAGCACAAGGTGCGGGCACCGCAAGCTCCCAGACGGCTTCCTGGGGTGTAGGGAGCAAGCGTGGCACCTGAAGCCCCATGGTGTGCACGAGATGCTCGCAGGCACGTGCAGGGCTCCTTGCAGATAGGAGGACATCTTTGCTGTTTGCAGGTGTTCGCCAATGAAGTGAATGCTCATCGGGATCGCATCATCGAGCTGGACCAAACCGGGAACCAGCTGAAGTTTCTCAGTCAAAAGCAGGATGTGGTGTTGATCAAGAACCTGCTGGTGAGCGTCCAGTCCCGCTGGGAGAAGGTTGTGCAGCGCTCGGTGGAGCGGGGCCGGGCTCTTGATGATGCCAGGAAGCGAGCCAAGCAGGTGAGAAACACGGGGAGGGTGGAACAGACCTCAAAGTGTGGCCAGCCTTGGGGGCAGGAGGTCCCGAGACCAGAGCACGACTGGAGACAGCTTCAGTGTTAAGTTTCAAACTTGCTTCTGTTTCTTTGCAGTTCCATGAAGCTTGGAAGAAACTGATTGATTGGCTGGAGGATGCAGAGAATCACCTGGACTCTGAGCTGGAGATTTCCAATGATCCTGACAAAATCAAGCTCCAGCTCTCCAAACATAAGGTAGAACTTTGCTGGAGCAAGACTGGCACTGGACATTGGGTGGAAGGGCAATTCCTCAGGACGGGGAGCAGGACAGCATCTCCTCTGCCATCAGAACAAGGGAGAGGCATGGCTCTCCCTTCTGCTGCAGTGGAAAATGTACAGCTGGGGATCCGCACGAGAGCCATGTGTCTTTGTAAGGTCAGGCTTTCTGAGGCAGTTCTGTTTCCTCTCCCTGTTCCCAGGAGTTCCAGAAGACTCTGGGTGGGAAGCAGCCTGTCTACGACACCACCATCAGGACAGGCAGAGCCCTCAAAGAAAAAGCCTTGCTTCCAGATGACACTCAAAAGCTGGATAATTTACTGGGAGAAGTCCGGGATAAATGGGACACAGTGTGCGGCAAATCTGTGGAAAGGTAAATCCAGCCCAAATGTTGTTCCAGCAGTGCTTGTTTGCCAAGGACTGACGGAGTGGAGAGCAGAGGAGCAGAGGCTGGACCTAGGGCACATGGTGATTTTGTGTGGTGGTTGGAAGGTGGAGGAGTTCACTGGGTAATGGCAAAAGATGACTTTGTTCATGAAAGTTCACAGGGATATTTGTTTTTCAGGCAGCACAAGCTGGAAGAAGCCCTCTTGTTCTCTGGCCAGTTCATGGATGCACTGCAGGCCTTGGTGGACTGGCTGTACAAGGTGGAGCCCCAGTTAGCTGAAGACCAGCCTGTCCATGGTGACCTGGACCTGGTCATGAACCTGATGGATGCTCACAAGGTGAGAGTGCCTTCTGCAGCTCTTCTCGGGGATGTGAGCGGAGCTTGTCTTCCCCAAGTGCCAGACAAGGGAGGAGCCAGAGCTGGTGCCTCGCTGCGGAGCTGCGTGTCTCATGGTGGACAAGGAGGGCAAAAACAGGGTGAACAAGTGGGAGGAAACTTTTCTGTTCCTGGAAAGGTTTCAGGGCCTGGAGCTCTGTTCCTCCGAGACACTACCAGATAGACCTGTTGAGGGTTTAGTTTTGAAGAGGTGGCTGAGTTTATAGTCCTCTATAAACTTTGGTCTTGGCAGTTTTCTCCAGCCTGTCTCAGAAGCTGGTGCTCCTGGCTTTGGATTAAGTCATGCATGAAATCCCCAGGCAGGGCTTGGGCTTCTGTTCAAAGCAGCTGCTGCACTGCAGCCTGAACTCGCCTGCTCCGGGTCACAACCGCTCTGCTGGTGTTTGCAGGGTGCTGTGGTGGCAAGCCCGGGCTCCTGCCCTTCTCAGAGCTTTGACCGCACTCTGAGCTCTCTGCCCATGTGCACTTACACTGAAATGCGCTCATGCTGCGTGTGCTGTCCAGCTCACAGCCTGCCCGCCATCTCATCTAGCTGGGCAGTGGGTGCAAAACCCGTGCTACAAACTTTTCCAGATGTGGCCCCTGGTCTTATCCCCCATGAAAAGGCCCTCTGGGACTGACCCGTTCAGCTTTTGCCCTCTCTTCCTCCAGGTCTTCCAGAAGGAGCTGGGGAAGCGCACGGGGACGGTCCAAGTGCTCAAGCGCTCTGGCCGGGAGCTCATCGAGAACAGCCGGGATGACACCACCTGGGTGAAAGTGCAGCTGCAAGAGCTGAGCAACCGCTGGGACACGGTGTGCAAGCTGTCTGTGTCGAAACAAACCCGCCTGGAACAGGCCTTGAAGCAGGTGAGCAAAAGGCTGCAGGTGGAAACGGGCTTGGAGAGCTTTCCCCATGCTGTAGGGTTGTGCCCTGGAGTTCAACACAAATGCCTCCCTTGGAGAAGATGCATCGGGCACTTCCTGCTGTGCCCAGGCAGAGGCAACTGATTTCCTGGCCGAGCAGGATGCCCCAGTCCTGCAGCAGTTACCAGTGAGAACTGCAAAGCAGCATCAGTTATTTACTTATCTTTCTCCCCAAAGAAGAGCGGTTAAAGGCCTGTTTGAAAAGGGAGGATGAAAAGATCTCACTGATGTGTGCAGCAGGCAGGTGGGAATAGGACAGTGATCAGAGACTGTTCAGGCTTGTGTTTGCTAAAGTCCAGTGCAAGAAAGAGACGTAGATTTGAGCTAAAAGAAAGGTCAAAAGGCTCTTATGTAGATTTTATGTCAAGTAGGCAATTTACAGAATAAACTACCTAGATGCCAAATTGGCCAGAGCACAGGTAGCTGTGCTGTTTTTAAAAAACACCAAGTTCTCCAGTGCAGCTGGTGCTGAGGAGAGGGGCAGGAGGAGCACGACTGCTGTCTGTTGGTTCAGGCCAGAGCTCGCAGCCAGAGCTCACAGGACCCTTGTGCTGGTGCTGGGCAAGCTCAGGCCAACAGACCTGTCTGTCTTCTCCTTTTTTTTTTCCTGTTTTAAAGTCCCTCTCAGCCCATTGTCTCTCCAGCTCCCAGACGTGAATCGAGCAGCGCGTGTCCCAAGGAGGAGGGCTGACGCGTGTGCTTCTGTGTCCGCAGGCAGAGGAGTTCAGGACGGCTGTGCACATGCTGCTGGAGTGGCTCTCGGAGGCAGAGCAGTCCCTGCGCTTTCGGGGAGCGCTTCCCGACGATGCTGAGGCATTGCAGTCCCTCATCGACGTTCACAAGGTGACAGGGAGCTCTGGAACGCAGTGCGGAGCTGCCCTCTGGGTCAAGGGCAGGTGCCAGGAGCACAGGGTGGCTCTTTGCCCTCTCTTTTGAGAACAACCTAAGCAGAATTTGTGGGCAAGAATACTGCAAAATAATCTATTTGAGCCTTTTTAAGTTCCTGTGTTTTGAAGGGTGAAGGCAAGTTAAATTGGCTTTGTTTTAAAAAAAAAAAAAAAAAAAACCAGCGACCAGCTGGATAGGAAAATAATATGGGCTGATAATTTCGGTGAGAAATGTTCTCATGCAGAGCTCACGGGTGAGTGTAGGGTGGGGGCTGCGCAGGTGGGGCTGGCAGGGCCTCGGTGGCCCCTGTGTGTGCCAGCCCTTCACACCCGGCCCACGCGTGCCCCCCTTCCAGGAGTTCATGAAGAAAGTGGAGGAGAAGAGGGTGGACGTGAACGCGGCAGTGGGGATGGGAGAGGTCATCCTGGCCGCCTGCCACCCTGACTGTATCACCACCATCAAGCACTGGATCACCATCATCCGGGCCAGGTTCGAGGAGGTGAGTCCCCGAGGCCACGCCGGGAGGAGCCGCTGTACCGAGGACACAGCACGTGGGCTCGTGTCCAGCCGGCGTGGTCAGCTAACATGCTCAGTGTCCCTGAGCTGCTGCCCGGTCCCAGAGCATGCCCGCGTTGTTGATTTTCCTCCCTCTGGTTTCCCATGCTGGGCTGATGGTCCTCTCTGCATCTCCGACAGGTTCTCACATGGGCCAAGCAGCACCAGCAGAGGCTGGAGTCTGCGCTTTCAGAGCTGGTGGCAAATGCAGAGCTTCTGGAAGAGCTCCTGGCCTGGATCCAGTGGGCTGAGACCACCCTGATTCAGCGGGATCAGGAGCCAACGCCACAGAACATCGATCAGGTCAAAGCCCTCATTGCTGAGCACCAGGTAAGGCTAGTGCTGAAGCAGGCTTGCTTTCCTGCGCTGTGGGGAGCACGGCAGGCGCCTGGGAGAGGGCAAGCAGGGTTTTATTCCTGCCGCGCCGTGGAGGAGGCATTGACGTCTCTCTAAGTCCCTGTTAAAATAGCGTCTTGCACATCCAAAGCTTTCACTTGGGAGCAAAGCCAGCCCAGGGGATGAACTCAGGCTTTTGCAGATTCAAGTCAGAGCTGTGCATTAGCCTGTCAGCAAGCCCACATCCCGCAATCCACCCGTGTTCTCTGTGGGCTTAGCGTGTCCCAGTGAGAATCCAGAGAAACAGTGGCTGGAGGCCAAACACATCTTGAAACTGCAAAGGTTCTCTTGTCTCTTCTGTGTTTTGACAGTCCTTCATGGAGGAGATGACACGGAAACAGCCAGACGTGGACCGGGTCACCAAGACGTACAAGAGGAAAGCTACTGAGCCCCCCCACGGGCCGTTCATGGACAAGTCCCGTAGCAACAGTGTGTTCCGTGTTCGGTGAAACATGTGCTGTGGTGGGAGGAAGTGAGATGCATAGGAAACTAATTAGCTTTGATTATCAATTAACAAGGCATCCTGCACTGACAGCCACCAGGAAGGCGGTTGAAGCTTGTCAGGAGGGGAGAATCCAGGTGGCGATTACCAAAACGCCTCTGTCAGGGTGTGCTCAGCCTGCCCGCCCTCTCGCTTATCTTGGTGGTGCTGGGAAGCGCGTGCTGTCACTTCTCTTCGGTTTCTTTCTGCATTAGTTTTGTGATTTTTTTTTTTTTTTTTTTTTTTTTTTTTTTATTTTTTTTTTTAATGTTTTGTGAATCCCNTGCATTGTTTCGTGAAGCCAGAGTCCGTTGTGAATCCCTGGGTGCGAGGGTGCACTGGCAGGGCTTGGGGTGCAGAGCTGTGGCCCCGTCCTCCTGCCTGGGGACATCGCTCCAGCCTGCATTGCTGTTCAGGGAGCAGCCGGCAAGGCTGTGGGAGGCTTTCTGTTTGAAATACAAAGTGTATTTCATGGCTGCTCTGTCGCTGACCACTCAGACTGACTGAACCCCTCAACACAACCTCAAACAACGCATTTTCTCACTTTTTCCAGGAAAATCTTTGAGCCAGGCCACCCCCCCAACTATGCCCATTATCTCCCAGTCGGAAACGAAGAACCCCCGGATTAACCAGCTCTCGGCCCGCTGGCAGCAGGTCTGGCTGCTGGCCCTGGAACGGCAGCGGAAGCTTAACGATGCCCTGGACCGGCTGGAGGAGGTAACGGCCGCTCTGTCCTGTGCGGGGTGGGGAGCTGTGCCCGGGGGCTGTGCACCGGGGTGGTGCGAGAGGTGTTTTAAATTAGTGCCCCCTCTTGAATTGCCCAGGTGTTGCAGACTGTTCCTGCTGCCTTTCTGAAAATGCCAAACAAAAAAAAAAAACAAACCCTCTTCTTATGAAAGAAGATTATGGCTGAAAACTGCCTTCTTTAATTAACTGCACATTAATGAACTGCTTTGTGCCCCTGCAGTTGGTATCTGTAGAGGTAATGACAGCCAGGCCTGCTTTATTCCTAGTAATTAGTTTAACTAATTAGTGCTACTGTATATATCTTTTCCAAACATCTAATGTAATTTTTGTTTTTATTTATGCTTAACAAAGCAGCTATGCCCAGAAGTGAGTGTTTTTGTTTTTTGTTGCTTTTTCTGTAGGTCAGTTCATTTTATGCGTATTAATGTTTTTTCTTTGTTGCTTTTAACTCCAGGAATGTTTTTTAGAAAAAAAAAAAAAAACATGCTCAAAATCGTTGCATTACCTTGCTGGGAGCCTTTCAGCTGGCAGGGTCATGGGAGCCCTTTCTTGTGGGGGACAAAAGGGGTATTAGTTTAAGAGGAGGGTGAGAGGCTTGTCCCAGGCTGGTGACAGAGCCATGGTGTGGGCATCGCTGCCGGGGCTTGCGGTGCTGGGCTGTGCCCCAGCTGCTGCCTTTCCTGGGAGACGAGCAGGAAAGCTTTCTGTGCTGCACAGGGGGAAAGGGAGGGGGGAGAGGAGCACCCAAAATGGTGACAGCAGTGGGTGTTCCTCCCCGGCAGAGCATGGGGAGTCGATAGGTGAGGTGCGGGCGAGGAGGCATCCCAAATGTCTGAGAAGAGGCGGGGTGTGTGTGCGTCTGTGTGCACGTAGCTAGCTCTGCCTATGTGTCCGTACACAGCCATGGGGGATGCTGCATCCCGTGTCGATGGTTACGTGACGCGCGGTCCACGTGGTGGCTGTCGGCTGCGCTGTGTGTCGTTCTGTTCTGGAAAGTCCGTTCGAGCGGCCCTGCCGTGAGCGGGACTCACCCGGATGAGCCTTCCCGGAGGGCGGCAGGGCAGGCGCGGAGCAGTCGGGCGCTGGGCGTTAGTGCGGGAGCCCGGGCACGGTCCCGTGGGGGCTGACGCGGAGGGTGCTGTGGAGCTGGGTGCCTTTCCTTTGGGGATTTCCTGCACTGACTGTTGCAATTTCCTTCCAGTTGAAGGAGTTCGCAAACTTTGACTTCGATGTCTGGCGGAAGAAGTATATGCGCTGGATGAACCACAAGAAGTCCCGCGTCATGGACTTCTTCCGGCGTATTGACAAAGACCAAGATGGGAAGATCACCCGGCAGGAGTTCATTGATGGCATCCTGGCCTCTAGTAAGTCCGTGTGCCTGAAACAAACTCAGAAAACAGCCACCTTGTTGTGACAAGAGGCTGCTGCTGCTCAAGGACCGGGCTGCAGACCATGCGCTGACGTCCCCAGCTCTGACGGTTGAGGTCTGTGCACTGGTTGCTCATTTATTCCTCCTTCCAGAATTCCCCACCACGAAGCTGGAGATGACCGCGGTGGCCGACATCTTTGACCGTGACGGCGACGGCTACATCGATTACTACGAGTTTGTGGCTGCTCTCCATCCGAACAAGGATGCCTACCGCCCGACCACTGACGCCGACAAAATTGAAGATGAGGTGAAGTATCTGAAGTGCCGGGCGCTGTGATTTGGGGTGGTTCAGGCTGCGAGCTGGCAGGGGAGAAACCAAAGAGGAGGAAAGAAAGGACTGTGTTGGTGCTGAGCCAAAAGAATTCATCCATGTCCATGTATTGCCAGTACCTGCCGTGTGTTTGAAGTAGAGGCTGCTTAGGTCTGTGTTTTATCCATGCCTTGTATCAGGGAGACTTCAAAATCCTGGTCCCTTACCTCTCTTTTTTTCCGGTGGCAGGTCACCAGGCAAGTGGCCCAGTGCAAGTGTGCCAAGAGGTTCCAAGTGGAGCAGATCGGCGAGAACAAATACCGGGTAAGGCAGAGGGGTCCGAACGCCGCCCCAGCGGCATGAGCCCCCCAGTCCCCCTGCAGGGAGGTTACCCATGGGCTGCCCGCAGCCCCTCGGGGTCCCCAGCCCCAGGGACCCCCGGGGCGGGACGGAGACCTCGTGCCGCAGCACACCGCATCCCGGGGAGGCGGCAGCGGAGGCTCTGCCGTGTTTGCCCAGCGCTGTCCCCGGCCCCAGGGCGTGCCCCGCGCTGGGAGCCGCGGGAGAGCATAAAAGTGGCACTGTTCTGGGGCCGGCCGCCCGCGGCCGCATGAAGTGCTGTATTCACTGCTGGCGGCAGCTGCCCTTGAAGTTTTTCTTGTGGATGAGTGTACCTTACGCCCGTGTTTTTCTTAGCTCGTTCCTGAAGAAGGAGAATAATTTCCTTAAAGAATCTCTTTGTAACGGACTCGGTGTTTATGTTTCAAATTATTCACCGAGGTAAACTTCTGAAGCGAGCTGGCAGCAAACCTGCCTGGTTTCCTGCGCGTTGTTTTCAGGACTCGCGTCTCGGCACGGAGGAGCTGAGTCGCAGCTCTCAGGCGCCGGCTGCGCCGAGTCCCAGGCTCGCTCGATGCATTGCCGTGGGCTGAGCTGCAGCTTCTGCCTCAGAACCAAATAGAGAACCCCCCAGATTTCTAACTACCTGCAGTTAACAGTTTTCATGATTATTGCACTGTTAATCCCATAAAATGTTTTTCTTGTTTTTTCTTTTCCTTCCTCTTGCTCTTGACTTTCCTTCTCCCTTCCCCAACCCTTATCCCTCCACAACTTCTCCGTAGTTCTTCCTCGGCAATCAGGTACAGTCTGCCTTGCAATGCTCTCTCTCACCTCTTTTTAACAATTGTAGCTCGTGTGTCCGTAATGCGCTCTGCCCTTTGTTGCTGCGGGAGGATGTGACCTGTAAAATGCCGCGTTAGAGAGCTTGTTACACTGCTCCGCAGAGCCTGGTACAGACAAGTGCGCAAGCTGGGAGCGCCATCCAAAACAAAAAATTTAAGGCTGCATTGTGCAGAAAGAAGGGAAGAGTTCAATGGGAAAAATCAGGATTTGACAGAAAGGGAGAGATTTCTCTCTCCTTGGCTCCTTTCTTGGCTACCCTGGGGATGTCGATGGCAACCTCTGACGGTTGAGCGGTGCCGCTGGGCAGGTTTCTGCCGCCCTCAGGGCACGGCCAGCCCAGACAAAATCGTGGGAGTAAAACTCGCACAAGGGCTGTACCAGGCTCTGGATGGGCTTGGATCACAATCAGCGTGGAATGAGAATGCCAAGTCCACGTGTTTAATCCCGTAGGTAACGATAACTAAACCTTCATCCCTGCTACACCCGCTGAGTAACTCCTAACGGGAGCAAGGCTCGCACAAACCGCATGTGTCGCGTTACTGGTGCGGCCGAGGTTAGCGGTGCAATGTGTCCAAGTGCCGGCTGCTGCGGGGCTCAGAGCTCTTCTTTTAACGGGACTGGAGCAGCACATGTCGTTAGGATGTGCCTGCTGGCCCCTCACACAGAAAGGCTGATTTTTCATGTGGAGTGATGGTGCCCTACCAAAAACAGGCCCAAAAAGAAATAAACTTGGATTTCTAAAGTGAGCAGGTCCAAGAGAGCTCTGGCTTTGTTTTAGGCAGTGGTTATAGAAAAAGCCTCAATAGCAACTGAAAGATAATCTAAATGTGGCAGTGGAAATGAGAATTCACGTGTCCCTGGCTTTCCCTGGCGCAGAGGAGCTGTGCTTGGCTCTCTAGAGATGTGCCTGCCCTGGAACGTCACTGCCTGGTGGGCTTGTGTCCGCGCAGCTGACCGAGCTCCGAACGCAGTGCCTGGAGGACGCTGAGCCTGGAGAGGCAGCTCCATCCCAGCACGGCTGCAGCACCTCTCGCCGTGGCACTGGGGCGAGTAGTTTTTGGGAGGACCCCAAGCTGGGGGGACCCCGCTCCAGCAGCCCCCGGGTGGCTGCCGCAGGGCCCCGCGTCCCCGCGGGAAGGTCGGGGAGCCTGTTCCCTCCTCCCCCTCCACCTGCACTACCCGGTCTCAATGTGGCTTATGCTCTCTGTTTTCATTTTGTCTCTTGTTTTTTGCATTCTTATCCACCCAGGGAAAACGCTACTGCTTTTTTTCTTTTTTTAATCATTCTGAAGGTGGTCTCGCTTCCTAAGAGTGGTTCCCCTCTCCCCTTGTCGGAGCAGGGGCTCTGTAGACCTGGGTGTAGAGCGGCTGCATCCCCTGGTGCAGAAGGCAACGAGGAGCCTGGGCTTGGCTGTTCGGGAGGTTCAGGGAGCTTTGGGAAACAGATACATGCTTCTGATTCAGGGCGCACTTGTTTGAAATTGCAGGTGTTTAAAATCACTAATGAACATTGCAATCACTAATCAACATTTCTGCGGGATTCCTGCCTGGATTCCCATCACTGCACTCACTGAAACATCCTCACGGGGCAATCTCAGCAGCGGGAGCTTTCTGGCTGGCGGGGTCAAGTCTGAGGCTCGGTGAAATCCCTGGACTTCAGACTTGATACGAGGTTTCTCGCTCAGCGGTGACACAGCACTGCCTGCCTTGCTGTTTCACCAGCCTTCAGTGATCTGTATCAGCCGTCTCTTTTCCGAGTGGACTGCACCAGGAGTGTCAGTGTGTTGACAGCCTCTATTTCTTTCATAATAAAAAGAAAACTGTACAATTCTGGCTGAGAAAATTCATCCAACCCCCAAATTCCAAATTCTCATTTGCTGCTCTAAAAAATTCTGTCTTTTTAGTTTTGAAACTAAAGGATTTTGATAGCTGCATCATCTTAATACCACATAGCAGAAAAACTCCTGTTAATTGGTGCCAGCATGCATTTGTTCCAGAAAAGCATATCTGGAAAAACTGTAAAGGTATTCAATAGATCCATAAAACCACTTGGGACCACACAGGGAATTTCCAATAGCCTAGTGGCAGGCGTGGTCCGCTCTGGTGCAGCCTGCAGCGGGAAGGAGCTGTGCTTCCTGTCTCGTGTCCCCCTTGTCTGAACTCTGTTTCTTGGCTCCACAGTTTGGCGATTCCCAGCAGCTGCGGCTGGTCCGTATTCTGCGGAGCACAGTCATGGTTCGCGTTGGTGGAGGATGGATGGCCCTGGATGAATTTTTAGTAAAGAATGATCCTTGCAGAGGTAAGGCAATTCCTGTTTTTTCCCTCCAGTTACCGGAGTTTGAGAACTTTTCCTCTGTGACTGTCCAGGGCCAGATGGCACCAGACACTCCAGTGGAGTAGGTTGAGTTATCCAAGGAACAGGCAGGAACTGGAGAAAATGGATCCGAAGCAAACCACAAAACTTAAAATAATGAAACATTAGCAAGGGTGGTGGCCAGGAATGAAGTACATCAAGGTATGAGAAAGCAGGAATCTGAAATTCTCTCCCATCAGAAATGCTGATTTCTGTGCTTCATGGGCTGAGAGGCTTTGCAGGAGGATCCCCAGCGCGTTTCATGGGAGGGGAGGTGGGACGAGCAGAAGTGCTCTGGCAAAGAGGAGAGCAGCCATCTGTGAGAGGGGGCCAGAGACCCTGCTTTCTGCCCCACTGCTCCAGCAGGAAAGGAGCGTTGAGCAGTTCTTACTGCAGCCCGCTGCACATGTTGGAGAGGCTGGGTGTGTTCTCCATATGTCCCATCTCACTGGGGTCTCCGAGATGTTCATTGCTGCAGATTACATCTTCTTCAAGCTGATGCCTGACCGTCGCTTGCTTCTGTTACCGAATGGCTGTTGCTGAAAGCAGCATGATTTACAGCGTGTGCCGCTTGCTTGGTGTAACCTTTAGGATTTTACTAGTGCAGTTCTGCTCCTTTGGCCTCCCCTGTTAGAGCTTTGCAGCAGATGTTTTAGAGCGCTGACATCAAGGTTATTTCCATCCCCGGGTTATCTCAGCATGGTGCTTCTGTTCTGCAATTGCTTCTTTGGCTTTCTGGTCTGTAACGCATTGACTCTAAAATTGCTCCTGCCTGCCGTAAGGCTTGGTGCACGGCCTCGCTCTCTGTTGGGATGCTGTCAGTTGGCCCCAGCGCTGAAGTCCCCAGACCTCCCTGCTTGTTTGCCCCTTGCTTGTCAGAGGGAGACCCTCCAGCTTTTTGGAGCGTTTGGATGAAAATGTCAAGGTTGGCCTTTAATAGCTGGTGGTCCCTTCTCTCTCTCACCTATCCCCAAAAATAGGTGAAGAGCTGCCCAGAGCTGAGAGCGCGCAGAATTGCAACCTTTCAAAGCTGCTCTTGGTATTTTTAAGGCGCTTTAAAAATGACAGCAGCCACTGTTGTAACATGCCATCTTTAAAAGACATCCGGATACATTTTCCCCAAACTAGAGCACAATAAAGCAGCCGGTATGAATGTATAGGCCTCGGGCAGCTTTTAATCAGACAGTTTTTCAAAGAGCTAATCCGTGGCACGAGGTCAGTGGGCCTGAGCGAGAGCTGGGACGCTGTCACTGCTGGGGCAGGATGGGCAGCAAGGGCATCCGCTCACCCGCAGAGGTGGGCGTTCGGGACATCGCGCGGGTGCGCGCTGCGACACCCGGAGCCTCCTGAGCCTCGGTAATGGTGTCAGCTCGATGCAAACCTCAGCTCTCCTGTCCTGTGTCCCCTTCCAGCGCGAGGACGGACCAACCTTGAACTTCGAGAGAAATTCATCTTGCCAGAGGGGGCCTCCCAGGGAATGACACCATTCCGGTCACGGGGCCGAAGATCAAAACCGTCCTCCCGGGCAGCCTCCCCGACTCGGTCCAGTTCCAGTGCCAGCCAGAGTAACCACAGCTGCGCGTCCATGCCATCCTCTCCTGCAACCCCAGCCAGCGGAGCCAAGGTAGGGTTTGTGCGTGAAGCCTTTCTCTTGCCATTCCTTTAGAAGCCAGCGGCTGCTGTACCCATCCCAATGAGATGAGGTGCCGCAGAGGTGCGAGGAGGAGGAAGGCTGGGGCTTGGGGGCTCATCAGTTGCCATGGTCTCTGTTGGAAGATTGTGGTGGAGTCTGCAGGAACAACCCCGCTGGCTGTGCGGGACGGGTGGGGTGGGACGGTTCAGGACGGGTTTCCAGCTCGTCCCCCTGCACTGCGTACATGAGCGGAGCTCCTGCAGGCAGGCGATCACAGCGTGCCGGGCGCGAGCGGCTCCGGCTCCTCTCCCGCGGCCTCCTGGCAGGGCCATCCCGCAGCCACGGGGTCGGGCCAGTGCGCAGGGAGAAGCGACTGCCCGGCCTCTCCTGTTCCACCGCATCGTTTGCCATGCACGTTTTATTTCATCATCTGTTTGGGTTTTATTTTTCTTTTTTGAATTTATGTATTTCCTGTTTGGTTCTCTCATTTCATTTTAGTGCTGTTCTCCCCTCATTCCAGATACTTTTCTGTTTCATTTTTTTTTTCACTCACTTCCACCTCTCCCCCCTCTCTGGATTTTCCATTTCACAGACTCCACATCACTTCTCTCGATGTTATGACAAACCCTGGTTGATAAACAGTAAAGCGGGCACCCCTCTGAGGGGATTCGATTATTCCGACTTCCAGCTCCCAAGCTCCGAGGTAGAGTATGGTCTCATAGCCCCGAGGACCTGTCGGCAGGCTGGAGTGCAGCTCACAGAGAAGTCCTGCTTCCTTGCCTGTTTAACGCTTTCCTTTTGGTAGAGCAGCGCTTGTTAGCACCGCTGGCGCGAGGACTGTTAGCGTTTTTCATGGGTTTCTAACTCGGATTAAACAAAGTGCCAACCTTAGAATAAGGCACAACACACAGACTGCTTGCAGTGCACATTTGCCTGTTTTCAAACCAAAAGATTAACATTTATCATGTTGTGCTTTTAAAAAAGAGAATATTTCCAAGCTTTAATAGCTTTTAAGCGTTCAAAAGAGGCCGTGATTGGCATTCAAAAACTGAAATCCAGCAGCCGAGTTAAGACTTGAAAATCAGCTACAGCGCATGCACAGTAACCACTTTGCCTTCATTTTTACGAAGCACTTGTGTTTATCACCACGTTGAAGCACGCATGGTTTGTCCGGCAGTAACACAGGCTGGCTGCACTTCAAGGAGGATGAATTCGGACTGAGACTTCGGTCTGCCGAACGTTTCAGCCTCCTCGCGGAATTTTCTGACCTTGTGAATAAGAAATACTGGGTAGATTTTAGTGATTCACTGATAGTAGTGCGGACTGGCAAAATAACTTGATCTTGCTTGAAAGTGCTTTCTAAGCAGAAAAGGTGTTCTTCTAGATCAGCAGAAGGTCAGGAGTACTTTCTGAATTGCCCTAAACTGCCTGCTTGCTGCTGTAACTTGTTTCTAAAATAGGATCAAGGATGAGAATCAAAATCTCTCATAATGGAAATGGTACCTTCACGATCACGTGTTAATGGATTTTAATTCCCACTGAGACTGAAGGAGAGCCCGCTGCTTGGCTCCCTTCTGCTTCCCTCTCCCCCAGCGTGGCTCCAGTTTCATGAGATTTTAAGATTTTTAAGTTTCCCAAAAATCGCAGTCGCAGGGAGCGGATGGGAACCTTTCCAGCCGCTGCTCTAAAGCTCCTCGAGAGCCGCCCTCAGCACTGCAGCACATCTGCAGGGAGGCTGGAGCCGTCCTTGCGGCGCTGGCACCTCGCAGGAGCGAGGTTCGGGGCACACCACGAGCAGGCGCTTCCCTGCAGCACCCTCGCGCTGCCCTGAAACCGGAGCTTTGGTTCACATTAGAAACTGGAGCCGCTCGTTCCGGATGGATCCAGACACCTCTCCCTCCCCGTCCCCTGACCACAGCCCTGCCCTCCCGCCCTTCGCTTTCTTCTGCAGCGGCGGGAGCAAAGCTGCGTGTTGTGCTGCTTCCCCCCGTCTTCGTTTGCAACATCTTAAAGGTCACGGAAAGCACCGTTTCGTGCGCGCGGCAGAGGACACAACCGAAGCCTCCTGACTGAAGCTGATCCACAGCCTTTTGTGTGTCCATTTGTCACACTCGTGCATCCCTAGAATGGGATGCAGTTTTTGAGATGCTGCACTGTGTTTAGCCTTCCAAAATGCCCTGGGCTGCTTAGATGCTAAAATATATATTTTGCAAGATTTCACGTTCTCTTTGGGGAGCTTCTGGTCCCAGATGACGCTGTTGTCCTCCGGGTGGAGAGCAGCTTTGCATTTATGTTTGTCTGCAGAGCACAAACTGCCGCTGCTGTCCGTATTTTCAGGATCCAGCTTTTTTGCTTTTCTTTTTCTTTTTTTTTTTCCCCAACCACTGCTGAAACGCCAGCTTGTGTTCTCCTTGACCATTAAGATGGATGTTTCTTAAATGTCAAAATCTTCTCGCCGAGGTACTGATCTGTAATGTGAAGTTGGCCAGTTAAGGCAGGTCGCCCCAGTGACCCCTAAGTGGTGCTCTGTGTGTGCTTCCTCCGCAGGTGACCCCATCTGCGGGCAGCAAGCTGAAGCGACCCACCTTCCATTCCAGCCGAACCTCGCTGGCTGGGGACACCAGCAACAGCTCCTCGCCAGTCTCCACAGGTGCCAAAACCAGTCGGGCAGGTAAGTTGGGTGCAAAGGCTGAAAGCTCCTGCCGCTGGTGTTCCTACTCGGTTGCTTAAACTGGGAGAGAAATATTACATATCGAGGGAGCTGGGAGAGCCTGCAGCAAGCGGGGAGGCCGATGCGTGCCTGGGAGAGGGGTGCTGCAGCAGCCGGTCTTTGTGACGAACCCCGCTTCGCGGGGCGACGTGTGGGCTAACGAGAGCGGCTGCAGCGGTGCTGGCGTTTTGGGTGCCGGTGCTCACGGGCCTCTCGGCTCCCCTCGCAGATCCTAAAAAGACAGCCAGTCGTCCCACCAGCCGTGCCGGGAGCCGCGCGGGCAGTCGGGCGAGCAGCCGGCGGGGAAGTGACGCCTCCGATTTCGACCTGCTGGAAACGCAGTCGGCGTGCTCGGACACTTCGGAGAGCAGCGTAGCCGGCGGGCAAGGCGGCTCGCGACGGGGGATGGCAAAACCCTCCAAAATCCCAACCATGTCCAAGAAAACAACCACTGCCACCCCAAAAACTCCAGGCCCCAAGAGATAATACTGTACCCACGCCCTCCTGAAAGAAAGAAAACCCAACCTGTGTCCAGTTTTTAACCCTGCTACGTACATTGGATGTATATTTATTCTAAATGGGAGAAACTATATTGTTAAAAGTGTAAAAGAAAGTTGTGTTATGAAGCTGCCTTATTTGTTTTTTTCCTTTTTTGTAAGTTACTATTTTCATGTGAATATTTATGTAGATAAAAATTGCCTCTTGGCGACCCCTGTTCGGAGAGGGGCCTGGAAAACTGAGATGTGGGAGAGAAAGAGAAAAAAAAAAAAAAGAAAGAAAAAAAAAAAGGAAGCAAATAAGGTCAAGATGTGAAAGTGTAAAGAAAAACTAAAATATAAATAGGATTTCTGCGCGGTGCAGGGTGTGAACCTGCTTTATCTTTTAGGATTGTTTCCTAAATGCATCTTTATAAACTTAACTTGCTGTCTCAGCAAGGTAAATTATATTTAAAAACAAAGACCTGAATCCTACAGTGTTCAAGGAACTCTCTTTTTGTAAATCACAAATACCTCAAGAAAAGAAACATGAGGTGAGGGGATTTGGGGCTTATGTTTCCATTTTTTTTTAAAGCTATGTGATTTTACCTGAAGAAAGCAGAGTTTGACAATAAAATTTGCACACACTACAGCTAAGGTCATTACAAGTGCTGTCTTGAAAATACTGTCCTGGCAACTTCGTTTTTAAAGAACAAAAAATGCTGATGGGTTTGGGGAGGGGGTTCACAATAAAGCTGTCCAGAAGAGAGCACGCTGGTAAGATTGCAGGTTTGGATCACAGATACATCCCTTAGCAGTGGTGGGTCCTACAGGTTAGAGGATTCTTCTGGATTGATGGCCTAAGAGACCGACCCAACTTGTTCATTACAGGGTTGCTATTTATCTGCATCTCTTTTCCTATTTATTATTTAACTGGTCATTCCACTTCCAACCAGGCTGAGATTGATGTGACCTCTGCTCCTAGGAGAAATCTGGACTTACACGCACAGTTGCTTGTCCTTGAAATGAGTCTCACCAGCACACTCGCTACAAGTCCTGTCTGGCTTTTGTACGCTACTTTTTCTTTGTAATAAAATCGAACTGACCAAGTGACCAGGAGATGGGCGGAGGGAGAGGGCTCAGCGGAGCTCCTGTATTTATTAAATATTGTTCCTCTCCGGCTCTGACCGTGTTGCTGTGTGATTCTCTCAATTGGTTTAAATTGAGGCAAAACTGAAGCTCTACCAATGAATTGTTTAAAAACCAGACACATTTTTGTATTAAAATTGCTTGCGGTAATAAACAATCTTGCCTCCTACTTTATTCCAAAGTGTTAGTGTTTTAAGTCTGAGAGATGGAGCTGTCTGTCCCATGCAGGGAGGTGATGCCTGCATGCTGCTGCGCCTCTAGCTCGCGGCGGCTGTGGGGCGTCTGCATGCAGCTTTCCTTGCAGAACGGAGCAGGGACCCAAACTGAAGGGGTTCTGGGGGGCAGAGGTGCCCCTGGCCCAGGTGTGCGGGTGCCTGCGGGTGAGGTGGATGCCCACCACTGAGGGTACCTGTTGGAGGAGGCGTTTGCCGGTGAGAGCACCTGATGAGGTGTGCGGTGCTGGGATGGGTGTCGGTGAGGTGGGTGCCCAGTGAGGTCAGCACCCATCCGGGTGAGCGCAGGGGGTGGGTGCCAGGCAAGGTGGCAAGCGAGGTCAGTCCCCGCAGGGGTGGGTACGCGGGGGG
>VXAL01016514.1:60826-75472 GCA_013399475.1 Chauna torquata
GCAGCTGCCCCCTACGGGCGAAGTAACGGCGGCCGCCGGGGGCTCGGTCCCAGGAGAGGGCCCCGCGGGGCTCCCTGCCGCACGTCAGTGCCCGCGCAGGGGCCGGCGCCGCCGCGCTGCGCTTTCAGGCGGCTCCCCCCGCAGCCCCTCAGCGGGCAGCTGCTCGTCCTCGCGGAAGCGCTGCAAACCACGTACCCACCCGAGGTTCACAGGGCATTTACAAACGGCTGCCAGAACGCAGCCACCTTTAGAGTAAGAAATAGCGGCTGTTCTGTAGTGAGAGAACCAGGAAAGAACGCATCCAGCTGAAAATGCAGAAATATATATGAAGAACAGCAAAGCATCTCTTCTGCAGACAACGAAAAGAGATCCAAACCGCTTTTGCTTCACTTGAAAAACACCTTCCAAAGCCTTCTATTAGGTCACCACTTAGTTATATTCATGTCCCATTCAGACGGGAATCAAACCCAAAATAATCATCCTGTGGCTTAATTTTAACAGAGCTGCTTCAAAACAGTGATTGCCCAGTTAACATGGTGAATAACTCAAATCACAATTTTAATTTATCAATCATGACAACTGCCTGCCACTTTAATTTTACTAAGCCACATCACATTTACTTACCAAATCTAGAGAAGAGATGACAAATGCAGTGAAAGTTTTTACTCCTTTATTGATAAAGGCTTTCCAGACTTTCTAAACTGGATTGTTCAGTTAAAACCAAAACCACAAAATACTTTCAATCAGAAATCCTCAATGTCCTGCTTAGAAAAGACAAAGGGTAACTCTGTTCTGACCACAAAGGAAAAGCTTGCAAACTCAATTCTGGTTTTGGAAATCTAGAGCTTCATGGAGTTGGCTTTTTAAATAAGATTTTAAAGATTAATTTACAAAATGTAATATAACTATTGATATGATGCATTGAGATCTGCAGGACAGTGAAGAATCTTCAAACATCTTGAGCTGATGTCTAGGAAGGGGCTATTTGGCTTCTTGCATCCTACAGGAAAAAGAGGAAGACGTTACCTACACAGCACAGCTCACTCCAGAGTAGTTTACTTTACAGCATTACAAGCCATAAGGACTAATATAATTTGCAAGGTACAGAGAAGCCGTTACTAGTCATGGATAATATCCATTTCTGACTATCTGATAAGAAACTCATTCTTTAGTAGAGAAGCCAATCGCTGGACCCACTGAGAAATTTACAGATAAACACTATCAATCTTTACCATCTTGAGCTGTGACAGCTGACCACAACAGCTGCACAGAACATGCTTAGGATGATCATGACAGCTCCAGACAAATCCAGAGAAATGCATCAGCAAAAGCAAAAAAGGTATTTTGAATCAAAACCTTATTCAGAAGTTAAGAGCCAGCTCCAAACACAGGAGACAGCACTTGCCTGGACAGACCTGTGCAAGGAAGTGACATTCCTGACGCTAGCACTTGAATATACCCTGCAGGCAGATGATTGTCAGGACAAGGAATGCGCGTTAACAGTGGACTTGCCTTGAAGTCACTAGAGCATCTTGTGCATCTCATTTCCTAGATTAGCAGTTCCAAGCCTCATCTCAATACATTATCCTTCCATGACACGTCAACTGCTAGGAACACTTCAGGGACTTATGCAACAGCCTTCTGATGCTTAATTAAAATGAGATTTCTGAAGAACACTCCTAAAGCTTCTACAGTAAAGATTCCGTTGTGAGAAACTACATTAGTCTTTTTTTTTTTTTTTGAAGAGTGGACTAAAATCAGACAAGCATTGCACCCAGACCTACACAGGCCTCCCAGACCACATGCATTTACTAACGATCCTGCTTTATTTACCCTGATTCTGGAAGCTTTTAATTGAAGATGAGGACTGAAACACTCACCAGCATTCCTGTTTTAAGAGGTAGCAGCAACCACACCCACTTTCTGGGCAGCTTCTTTCTTGGCTTGGTGAGCCTGCAACACTGCAACAGCCTCCTCCACCTCAGGGAGGCGAGTTACCGAGTGAGACTTTTCTCTTGACCAAAGGGTCCCACAATCTGCTCCATCAAAGGGAACAGGCCAGCTTACCTTTGACCGGAGGGACTCTGGAGACTCTAGCATGTGCAGCAGCTCTGAGTTGTCAATCTCTAGCAGCATTCCTGTTATCTTCCCTGCAAGGCTGGGGTGCATAGCTTGAATCAGAGGGAACAAACGTTCTCCTAGAAAAAAGGAGTTTGGACAGCGGTTTCAATTAAAAAGTTGTCAGTGAAACCTGAGGCGACTTCCAAAGTAAAATGTCATCTATAAGAACCAGAGTTTCACTTACCCAGCATCTGTTTCTGCTCCTGGGGAGGGGCAGCAGCCAGCATGGAGGCTGTTAGTGGTTCCTGTCCCTGCACGTGTACTGCGGGCTGAGGTGCCTACAGAAGGGGAGACATATTTCAAAAATAGGTGCTATGCTGATTGTTTCATGTTTAAAGACAATATTAATATAGGCCCTCCTAAAACACAGTCTCTGTCAAGCCTACAGCAGACTTCACTTCACAAATGGATAGATAAGGTGCTCTTGGTTCTAAACATGCTTTGAATCCTGATCTCAAAAATGCATGATGTCACACATGACTACTGTAAATATATTATAAAAACTGTATCAAACATGGAGGGACAGATATTGTGATCAAGAAAGAACATCCATGCCCGCTTTCTGTACAATGCAGACGATGATGGGAAAAGCCAACTGTCCCTTCAGTAATACCCTAGTGAGAATCTGGCAAAGAGCTGAGGAAATGAAAGAGCAAAATTGGAAAGCAAAGAACCAAGGAAAATATCCTTACAGCATATCTGGGTAGAAAAGGGCTTACTAGTATGAGACAGATAAATCAACTAACTTGTCCCTGGCAAAGGTACAGCTGCCAGGTTTTTAAATTCCAACTTCTGGTGCCTGTCTGGGTTGTAAAAGTAGCTTGAAGTTTCTGCAAAAATACTTCAGTTGCATGTAAAACCTGTTGGCCTGCAGTTACTCCAGGGATTTCACTGCACAGATCGTTGTGTTACCTGCAAAGGCTGTACAGCTGGGTGTGGGCTGCGGACATTTGAGGCGTATTTATAAGGAGGAACTGCTCTGGGAGTGGGGGCAGCTACAGGCGGACGAGGAGCTAAATTCTGTGCTGCAGTGGCAACACCTGCAAAGGGAGAGAACAGGATTACAAAAAGCCACAGCAACATGCAGCAAGCAAGCTGGGGTGCCTGTTTTTAACTGCTGAATTCAAGCTGTATACTGCACAGTCTAATATCAGTTTAGAAACTGGTCTCCAAAATGCACTTGGATACTTCAGGAAAGGGCTATTCTCTCTAGAACTAGACCATGGATTCCACATCCTGTATTTAAGATATTTTCTAGTTATTCCCTGGAATAAAATGAATTTGGATGCTCTACTCTGAAAACAGTATCCATAACCTACAGAGCCTTATTTCGAGTGTAGGCTCGATACCTACAGAGCCTTATTTCGAGTGGCAAATGTTGCAGAGCTGTAGAGATGAGTTCCAAGCAAGCGGAAAGCAACCCATCTGGATTTCCACTGCTGTGCTGTAGCACCAACTGTCCCCAAACCTGCACTGCACAGCAAGGAATAGGAAAGATTCAGGTGCTGTCTCTGCCCTTTGCTCCAGGTGGCCTTTGGTTATCCATATCCGACAACCATCTCTAGAAGTAAAGCCAAGTCTCAAGAGCGTCCTCGTCCCCCACAGTTGAGGGAAAGAGCCTGGGAGGCAGACACCTTACCAACTCGCTGGGCAGCAGCAGGGAGGCCACGAGAGGCCGGAGCATTGCCGGCAGGGGCCAGATGGCGCAGTGCTGGCCGTGGTCCAGACTGGCGCATGGCATTTGGCATTCCCTGGAAGCCTAAGGGAAGAAATACGGGGAAATCCTCAAAACAGAACTGACCGGCAAGTCAGGATAGTCAGCTACGGGACGCAGGCTGGGGTTGTGCACAGACAGGAAGGCATGCAGTGTTGTTGTTGGAAAGTTCAACCAAGAGGGTCATACAACCAAAACACTGTTTCACGCACGCTCACCTTGAGGTCTTCCCCCTTGCTGCCAGCGTGGGTTAGGCCTCATCTGTGTCATCTGATTGGGTGCATAGTACGTGGGTCTGCTCTGAGCCTGGAGGAAGACCAGACAAGCTCAGAGGCAACATCTAAGTGAATAACAAGGATTGTTTACAACACGTTTTGGGAGTTGTTCCCAGGATTCAACACCCAATTCACATTAAGACAGCAGGCAGCTGGGAAGTCACAGAATTAACTCCACTGACTGCACCCCTCATTAGGAGTTGTTTGCTTATAGGCATAAGAAAGGCTCAGTGGGGTGACTGCAGCTGAACCAAAGGTCCAAGCCAGGTTAAAGTGTTCATAAAACCATACTAACTTAGCTCAGCTTACCTGGGGCACAGCAGGCATGAAATATCCCCCAGCAGCAGGCTGGAACTGATTAATGATTGTGTTGGCAGGCAAGGCTCTCATCCCAGCAATGCGCTGCATGTACTGATTAGTTAGATGCGCCTTTCGCTCTTCTTTCCTTTGTGCAAGTGCAACATATAATGGCTTTGAGCCCACAATTCGTCCATTCATCTCTGTCACAGCTTTCGTAGCTTCCTCTGGAGAGGAAAAGCAGACAAAGCCAAACCCTTTGCTCCGTCCATCTTCCAGCATCACCTGCAGTAAAGATCAATTGCTAATGGAGTAATATTACAAGAACAGCCCAAGAATCCGTATTTTCCACCCTAGAGAAGTGTCAGATTTCAGGCAGGTAGGACATAGCTGTTGCAGAGGTGTAGAGACAAGTACTTAACGAAAAGCCACCTATCTGGATTTCCTCTGCTCTTCTGTAAGCACCATGTGTCCCCAGGCCCACACTGAGCAGCAAGGAATGGGAAAGATTAGGTGCAACCTCTAAATACGTGTAGAGAAATGCCATCTGATGCTTACTGGGATTCACCTCAAACAAGCGTGTTTGCCACTTCCTGCCCCCTCTTTTCATGAGGGAATGAAACAAGTTACCAGTAAAATCCCAGTGAGACCCAAGGAAATCTGTGTTTACTTGTCCAGATAGTCTCATGACTGCAATGACCAGGGTACATACAAACTGCCCTCCAATCCCATGTCAGGTAACAGTTCCTTCTTCAGGCCCTAAAATCCAAAACCCCCCAAGCCCCACAATACCTTGGCACTTGTTATTGACCCAAAAGGTGAGAACTCCTTCCTCAGTTTTTCGTCATCTATAGTGTCATCTAGGTTTTTAATGTATAGGTTAACTCCCTAGAAGGTAGAGAACAGTAAGACATCTATAGTAATAAAGAGAATCTTGAGCATATCGACTGTTAGCATCCATCTGCCAAAGCTGTCATTTGTCTAAAAACTGTTAATTTAGCATAATGTTCATTTCACACCACCCAAATTGAAGGCAATAAGTGTTGCAAAGGTGTAGAGACAAGTCCCACTGCAGTGAAAGGGAGCCTGTCTGGATTTCCTCTGCTTTCCTGTTGCATCATGCGTCCCCAGTCCAGCACTATATTGCAAGGAGCAGGAAAGATTCAGATGCGATCTATGACATGACAATATTGCTACAAATGAGACAACAGCACAGAGTCATGCTGTCTCTTTCCATCCTTTTAGGTACACCCATTGGAAAATAAAGGAGACCGCGTGACTTCTCACATCCACCTAAACACTTTCATTGCCAAGACTATGCCCAGATGCCTCCTTTGCCCCCAAACACCATGGGTTCACATTTAAATTTTAACTCCCGGGATCTATCACAAGACAATGACTACTTTGTCAGTTCCTTTTCAGTCTGCCAGTAAACTGAAAACAGCGCTTAAATTCAGAAAAGGGACAGACTATTCACCTGGTACCGGCTGATCCTCTCTTGTTTTAGCTGTTCAAACTTCCGTTTCAGCTCTGCCTGGCGCTCGACCTTCTTTTGTGCTCGGCCTACAAACACCATTTTCCCATTGATATCCTTCCCATTCATTTCTTCTACTGCCTGGAGAAAGGGTTCAAAGAAAACTGTCAACAGCTAAAAACAAGACAGCAGCTGATCTTGTTAGGAACTTGGCTGCCCAAAGCTCACCTTCCATCTCCCTGCTTGTTAGCCAACAAAGTAAGGTTGCCGTAGCACCTTTGCATTGCTCCTGTGTAACGCAGGCTAATTAAAGATAAACTGAAGTTATCAGGAGAGACCATGCTGACAACCCTACCATTAAGCGCTGGACTAACAACAGCAACTTGTAAATTTATCCCCACTCTTCTTGCAGTTTATGCCAAATTTTAACAAGGATACCGCTTGGAGAAGAACACTCACTCCTTAAGCCCTCCATCGCAGTATTTCTTCAGCGGTTAATGTCCTTGTTTATACCACCGTATTCTATGTGCACCTGGTAATCTGAGAAACGCCAGCTTACTCCTTAATGTCAAGCTAGTAAGGTGCAAACAGTTCCTAGTCCCCACACCCAGAAGGTTACACTCCAGGCAGTATTTTGTCTCAGGCTTCTATGGTAAGCCAAGTAAGTTGTTCTTCTCTACAGGTACCCAAGCAGCATGAACAGTTGGTCATACCTTGTTAGCATCTTCATGCTTCTCAAAGCTTACAAAGCCAAAGCCTTTGGATTTTCCAGTGGGGTCTGTCATCACTTTGACACTCAGAGTCTTACCTGTTACCAAGGGACAGGGTTAGTAAAAATCATGGAAGACTATTTCAATACTATTCAACTCCACATAATAGCCCTAGCATTCCTCTCTCACTCATCTGCTGGCCAGCCTCTGCCTCCTGTCCAACATTTGACACAACTACCACCCACATCTCAATTCTTCCTATTTATCAGCCTCAAAGTGGCCCAGGTAGAGCTATATAGATGGTAGCAGCACTGTTAAATGAGCGTGGGTCATGAAATTCACAGCCTCATTAAAAGTGTTTCTGTATTTACCATATTTGCTGAAGAGCTCCTTTAGTCTTTCATCATCCATGTCATCCCCAAAGTTTTTAATATAAACATTGGTGAATTCCTTTGCCTTGGCTCCCAGCTCAGCCTCCCGCTCTTTACGAGACTTGAATCTGCCAACAAATCTGTAGGAAAGAATGAAAATTTCAATAAGCAACTTTCAGGAACAGAAAAACAATGTGTGATTTGCAGTGAGGCAAAAAATGAGTGTGGTAGGAGCTGGAAGTGGGGAGAAGAAAGGGTGCCAGGAGAACAGAAGGACAAACAGGCCGCAGACCAACCAGAAAAAAATCACCTGTCCTGTGGTGGAGAGAAGCAGCCTAGGACGTCCACCCAGCTCTGCAGTGGAGAGAGTACTGGCCACAGAAACCCACCCAGCCCACTAGCAGAGAGGTAGCAAATCAAGGCTTGGTTAGGGAAACCCACCAGCCCTGTAATGGAGGGGTAGCAGGCCATGGCTTGGGCAGGGTCACTCACCAGCCCTGTAGTGGAGAGGTAGCAGGCCAAGGCTTGGGCCAGGAGAACCAGTGCCTTGTGTCCCTGTTAATACCGAGATGCATCACGGTTCATGCGATCGTTGCTGCTTCTGGCTGTGACACTCACACTTTGCGGTCGTTTAGCAGCATGCCGTTCATCTTCTCGATGGCTCTATCTGCAGCATCCTGGGTCTCAAAGTGCACAAATGCGTAGCCCTTAGAGCCATTCTCATCACACACCACCTAGACACGTGGAGGGAAAGCAAACCTTCAGATCTCTGGACACATACTTTCCCCTTTGTCACACTCAGACAATGCTGGCATGCGAAAAAGGTCACTGCTAAGGGTCAAAGCAAGCAAGACTTATCTGTGTTTCAGACTGGCACATTTCATGACCAAATCTGACAACTTCAGCAATCCCTGACCTTTTGGTCAACTCTGCCTTCTTGGGACACCACTCCTCACTTGGAGGAAGGCGTCTGTCCCTTTTGCTTCCTACACGGGATGTGTCTGATTAGGTCACCGATACAGCAGAAATGGACAAAGTAACCTCATCTCACCTTGCAGGACAAAATATTCCCAAACGCTGAGAACGTGTCATAAAGTGCCTTGTTATCAATGGATTTGTCCAGGTTCTTAATGAAGACATTTCCAACCCCTGACTTCCTCAAGGAGGGGTCCCTCTGAGACCACATGATGCGAATGGGTTTTCCTTTGATCACATCAAAATTCATGGTGTCTAGCGCACGCTCAGCTGCAAGAGAAGTCAAGAACAGGTTTCTGTAGTTTGTTAAAGAATAAAGGTTTCCATCATGTGGGTGACAGTTTTCTCTGAATTACAGTCAGCGCATGGAGACGTGGGGCAATAACATGGGCCACCAATTCCAATGACTAGGGTTTTTTTTGTTTTATTTAACTTGATATTTCAAGGGAGATCTTTGCAGCACAGTCACTAGACATGCTTAAGTATGTAACACGTTTATTAAATTACTCTGAACTGACATGCTAATAACGTTTTAACAGACATGGAGAAATGAATGCCAAAATGCCTGGGCTATATTAATTAGTTATATTCTTCATTACCATAAAGGTAAATTGCTGCACTCAAAAGAAGGAAAAGAAATACAAGAAACCCTAGGAAAAAAACGAAGTAGCAAAAATGATCGTGTGGCTTGTTTGCTTTTCACAAAGCTCTCATCTACCCATATCCATTTCTATTAAGAGAAAAGAGTCATGTCCATCAGGTCAGGGACAGAAAATGCACATGAACACATGACTGGCTGGGAAGAACACGAGTCAGCCCCTATAGCTTACATGGCCAAAAAATGACTCCCCATTTGCTCAATCTTAAGGTGATGGTAAGAGTGGACAAAACACTGGAAAAAAGTCCACATGCCCTACCTGATGAACAGGGAAGTGTTTATCTAAACTCTAAAATCCCAGCACTGCCATTCCAACCCACACTGAACACCCCCTCCACGATTCTATTTCTGCTACCTACTGATATATTAAAAGGATCATTACGTACACCCATTAGGATCTTGTTCATAAAATTCAGATGCTTGGGACTCTTCTGTGCCAGGAAACACTCCCAGCATGGAGTGAGCAGAGAAGAAGACTGTCAATTCCCAGCATGAGGCAGGGAAAGGGAGGGATAGATATGCATTAAAATCAAGGAATATTAACAGGACAGAACCTGTTTTCCAAATTTGTTCAGCTCAGTTCTTCCACACCACCTTCAGCCAATGGTACTTGCTGTTTAGATTTCAGGAGCAGCAAATTCCAGGAAAATGCCGACTTGAACACCTACTTTCATGGGATACTTTGCTAATGCAAGCAGAGTAACTACACAGCATTTCACAGCTGTCTCTAGGAACCCCAGTGGGACATTGCCCATAGAAGTCTCCTGCACACCCTACCCCGAAATCAGTTTGAACGACTGCATGGAAATTTTTAAGAGTTCTTCATGTGCTTCAAAAGTGTCCTTGTTGTTGCTTTTTAAGTTGAAGCAGTGCCATTGCTGTTTTCCCCAGTCCTTCATATACAACCCCAACTGGGAAACAAGTTCCGCCAGACCTCATTCCTGAAGTAGTCAGGCTTGCAAAAAAAAGACAAAAATCATTTCAGGAGGAAAATTATATGTGCTAGGAATCTACTAGCTCTATTAACTAGTCAAAGGTGTTATATTCAAATAACTGCCATGCTAAAGTGATTCCTCAGCTGCTACTCGGAATCAATGCAACCCTGCAGTTCTTTCCACAGCCCACTCCTAGTAGGCACTTCAGCGGGCAACTTGGTCCAGCTTGTCAAATTTGGCAGTGTTTATTTATAGCAGGGAGAGGTCCTCCAGAAGCATGTGTTGGCAAGGACAGAAACTAGTCATGAATACCATTTGCAGCAGAAAGAGAGCTCCTGCTGAAAGGCGACAAGCAGATGAAGCAGTGGCAAGCAACCAGAGGGAACTGTGATACGCTCTGCAGCAGCTACGGAGACGCAGACTGGTTATGAACTTACTCCCAGCTCCTTCAAGCTTTCTAAGTGCATACTAAGCGGGCACTATTGCACTGCTCTTTCAGAAGCTTGCCAGTATTCCATGGTATTATACTCTGCTTGAAATACACTCAAATGCTTCTTGTGAGCAGTGGTGTAAGAAAGCCCTAGACAGATTCCCCGATCCGAGGAAGGCCTGCCATACCCCCAGGTAGAAATGCAATCACATCACACCGGTACCTGAGAAAGGATCAGTACAGTGATGTGTGACTCAGACTAAACATACTCAATTTATTTCCTTCATCTGAGCAAACACCTTCTCATTTTCCTCCACTTAAGCCACAAATCTTCACCCACTTCAGTTCCTGTATCTGTTTCTCTCCCACTGGTTCCTGTCATCCTTCCAGCAGACTCAACTGCAACTCATACAACATTGCACACACACTTAACCCCTTTCAGGCTTTCTTTTCATTCTTCAAGTGTCTTTTGGACAGGGAAAACAAACATACAAGCACTCCTTGCAGTTTGCCTTAGGCCTCGAAGCAATCCGTCTCACCTACAGGCTCCCTGACGAAGAGCTAACACAATCCTGGAATTAGCCACTGCGGCTGAGCAGCACAAAGGCAGAACCACACACACCAGGAGTCACCCATCGGAAACTCTGCACGAGGAGTTTTCTCCTGCAAAGAGGGCTGCTCTGCAGGCCTCTGGGCTCTTGCTTATGTCACTACGTAAGAAAGACCCGACATCGAAACCAGTGCAAATTTAGCCACTTAAAACCAGCAAGGTTTTGCACAGAACAGACTTTACCTACATTTCTTTCAATCCCTTCACCACTGAGTTAGAACAAAATGCTGTCGGCAATGAAGCATATGTACGTAACCATATTCCCTTTTAACTGCACACCTGCATTTGCACTATACAGGTCTTCCTTACATTGCCTTCTACTCTTTCAGGAAGAGGAGAGACAAGAAGTTTATCTGTACTCTTCTACATCTTTCTTTTTCAGAGACAGTTACCTAATCCCAGCTCTGGGCTCCCTCTTGGCTTGAGAAATGTGCTGTTTTCTGTATACTTCCAGAACAGCTTAGCTCTATAGCATATTGAAGTTTCTCTGCTTCGTTATCTGAGTTGTCACGTCATAGCTGCCAATGTTATGAAACCCTGGAATGCAATTAAATTGCATGAGGAACACATGAAAAAGGAAATTCAGCTTTTCTTCCAAATGAAATGAGTTTGCTTTCTTTCCCTTTACAGTCAAAAAGAATAAATATTAACAACCATGGCTGAGCCTGAACTAGCCAGAACTCTGAAGCATTTCCTTAATCTCTCTATCAGAGTATGACAGATTCAGTACTCAGTATTCACTGGCCACTACACCACAGAACTGCAATCGAAAGCAGCAGAGCTCATTTTCACTAAAAATAACCTCTCTGCAGCAGACTACCAGTTACACAATGCATGTCCAAAAAGTAACCCCTTCCAGAGTCAAATATCACTCCATTAGTTAAGAAAAGCAAAGGAAAATGCAAGCTCTGAACCAATTTGGTTCAGGATGTGACAGTGATGGTGCTCCCATGTAACAGGGAAGTTCCAGCTGCTCTCTGACTTTATGGCCACACAGTTCGGTTTCTCTAGTCAGCAAGGACGGAGTCCTGTTTCCCACACAAACGTTAAGATGCGGTAAATATGTAAAAGAGATTTACAAAGCACTCATACTTCCAAAAAAGGTGCCAGGGAAATCCAAACTATCATATATCAACTCCTTTAATACCTACTACCATTTCAAACATACTAACAGCACATCCACAAGAACTCCCCTAGAAGCTTCCAGTGCACAAAGCTTCCTGATTACTTTTACATGCTATTTCGTAGCAGCTTAACAATCACCCATAAATCAAAAGAGATCCCTGCAGTGCTACAGAACACCACCCATCTTTTTGTAGATGGAGTAAAATGAAGTCCAAATGCATTTCTGATTATGCATCCCTGGAAGAAAACAGATTCCCCCTCTTCTCTGAAAGCCCTCACGCAGACAGTTCTGGGTACTGCCTTTGTGAAAACAAAAGCCAAATTCCCACACATAAAAATTATATTCTTATTTGAGTCTTGGTTTCAGAGAGACTGCAACATGCCCACCAATGTGCTCACCTTTCCAAAACGAGCTGTTTATGCTCTGCTGCATTATGTTTAGTACAGCAGCTGTCTTTCACTCATGCAAAGTAACATGCTGCAGTTTGCTAGACAAGTTAGGAGCTTTTCAGAAGAGATCACTTCATGAAGGCAGGAGAGTTTGCATATTTCTCCTTCCCAATATTAACTCAAAGATTAGGTTTAAGTCACTTGACCTTGTAAGACCTACCAGTAACAGGACACCAGTTACTCTGTCAAAGTATGACTTGAAGTACTGGGACTTCCTAAAACGTCTGCTGCCTCACCAGGAGTCCAGAATGACGCAACGTCCCTCTAAATTCCTGCCTATTTATTACCATAAAAGATTACCTTGAAATATATGGCAAGGCCAGCTGTCTTCATATTTGTATGAGGAGAACTTCCTGCTACAGCAAGCATATATAGCCAGCCACTCTTCCCCTTTAACATCATGCCCACATCTATATTATACAGGTCTTCTCTGCTTTAAGGAAGATAAGAGAACTTTGTCTATACTCTTTCGCACACATACGCACACTGACATTTCTCTGAGTTCCTTCTTGGATTGATTTTTGCTGCTTGCTTGTTTTTCCTCTTATCCTGCAAAAAAAGAAATCATAGCCTAGACAAAGGCAGGTAAGCCGGGGTTACTGCACCCTTGCTTGCACAGCACAAACATACCAAGGTTGTTTTATAAGAGTGAGCCAGAGCAGACACGTTCATCTCAGCAGGAGAGGACCATACGTACAGGCTCTCAGGTTCTTTCCTTCTTGCTCAGAAGTTTTAACACAAATAGATAGCTTAGCCTGCATAAAAGCAATTTTGAGAGTTCTGTGAATGAGGAATTATACACTGGGTCACAAGCCAGCTTTTTATCAGCCTGGCAAGAGGAAAAAATCAGAAGTGCTCAGCCAGATCAGTTGGTATCCCAAGGAAAGGACGTGCAGAAGGCACTCTGAATTGGGAAAGACGATGGAAGCTAGGATGGCACAGTCACAGCCAGATTACATAAAATCATACTCCATATTCCAGCCAAGAACTCGATCCCAGAGGCTCTACCAGCTTGCAGGAGCACAATTTTGTGATAACATTTATTTTCTACACATTATGAAGACTCTGATCCAAAGTCAATGTATTACCCTGTGTAACAAAGACTGCTATCTGCTGCTCTCTGTAAAACTGTAAAGCAGGATGACCAACGGGAGGCTACAGGAGAGTTTGAAGTCTGGGCTGTTACGAACTGATTTTGAATTAAAGGGAAGAGTTCACTCTTGTCTATCCTGTAGATGTCTATATATAGATACTGCTAAATCACAGCACAGAGCAACAAACTTGCACCAGTCAACAAGCAAAGGCTCTGAAAATGATGGCAGAAAATGCTGACCCACTTTTGTTCCAGAAGAGACATGTTCCAAGATGACCTTTTCCATCCCACCTTTCACATGTTTCTACTGCTTTAGCACTGGAATACCTGCTTCAGCAGGTGCCAAATTAAAGTATTAAAAAAGAATCTGGCCAGAGCAAACCAACGTGGATTCTGCATGCGAGACAGCAAGGTTTCACGTGCATTGCGCAGCGTTATCTTCTTTCCCATTAATGCAAGAATACCACTTCAGACTGGGTGACCCATCTGGCTGCTCACACGCATACAGCAACACGCAGTCCTTCAGATCTCCCAGGTCTTAAATTATAGTGAGTGGGCAGCCAGAGGCTCAGTCAAACTGAACAGCTGACCAGGGCTGATCTCAAGTTTTTCTGCCAGGACTGACTGCATGAAGACCCAAATAGCCTAAGCCTACACAAAAACAAAGTGGAACATGGTGGAGATTATTCTCCTATATGCACTGCAATAAACCCACGTCTCCAAAGTTTGATTTCAGTAACAAAGAAACAGCCCTATTAATCAGAGACGTCACCAAGATGTGCATTAGCAAAGTATTTCGCAGAGGCTAAGCAGTAAAAAAAAAAAAAATACTCCAGCTCCACAACCACTAACTTACCCCATAACTGCAACACAGGGGCAGGCAGCTACGCGGCAGAACACACAGACAGCAGGGTGGGTTAATGGAAGTGAGGAAAAGCAAAGAAGAACGCCGTGGATGTGGCCGTAGACGCCACTTACCGTCTGCTGGCTGCTGGAAGTTGACGTAGGCGTACCCGAGGGAGCGGCGGGTGATCATGTCCCTGCAGACCCGGATGGACAGAACGGGCCCGGCGGGGCTGAACTTCTCGTAGAGCATGGCCTCGGTGACATCGGGGTGCAGGTCGCCCACGTAGAGCGAGGCCATGGGGTAGCTGCTGGCCGCCGCGTTCATCTTCCCCGTGCCCCCCGGCAGCGGCGGGGGCTGTTCGCGGGTTTCTTTAAGGAAAACTTTCGGTGAATATTTAACCGGGAGGGGGACGCTCGGAACCCTATTCAATCGCCTCACTAAACGGGGGCCTGCGGAAGCGGCCCGGGGAGGCCGCCGGGGGTCGCGGGGCCCCGCACCGGGCCCAAGCCCGGCGGACCCGCGCGGTGCCGGGGCAGCGCTCCTGGGCCTCGGCCCGCGCTT
>VXAL01016514.1:75843-87022 GCA_013399475.1 Chauna torquata
GGCGGCCCCGTCGCCGCCTCCTCGCCCGCGCCACGATGAGCGCGGCCTCCGCTCCTCTCCCCAGGTTTGTCCCCGCCCGCACGGCCGAGCGGCACGAGTCCCACCCGCGGTGCCTCCCGCCGGACACGCAGCGGGTACCGGTGCCGCAGCTCCCGCTCGCCCCGACAGACCCCGGCCCCTCGCCGTGCTGCGCCTGCCCTCGCGGCCCCCCGAGGCCTGCCCCTGGCCCGGCGGTGCCGGTCGGAGGGAGGCTGCCGAAGTCCTGTCCCTGCTCAGGGTCTGCCGGATCGAGGGCGAAGCCACCCCCTGCGGGCAGCCGGCAGTGGCCCCCCGGGCGGGCTGGGGGCCTGTTCCCAGCCCGTCCCGGTCGCCACGGGACAGCTCCGTCCCGCGTGAAACGCGCAGAGCAGGGCTGGCAGCGGGCGAGGAGGAGGGAGAGCAGAGGGGGGCACCGGGAGAGCAAATCGCCCCCCAAAATCATTTTTCTCACTGCTCCGAGCTACGTTTTTTGAGGTGTCACTGGCAGCGAGCAGCCGTAGCTGGAGTTTTTCCCACAGCAATCTGCCTCCTCACGTTCGGAGCATAATTTTTCCTCAAATTTAAGTGCGAGTTCCCATGGCAGCCCCGGCGCTGCGCCAGCTCTCATCATGTGCTGCCCTGGAGCAGGACCAAGGGTCCTCGACGTCTCCCCTGGAAGCGAGCCGTCAGTCCCCCTTCCAGCTCTGAGAGCAGAGCAAGGCGCGGGAACAAGAGAGGGATTCACCCCCCCTCCACCACCCCGCAGCTTCACGCTCACGAGATGCGGCACCAGGAAGAGCCGTAATTATCTGTCTCCAGCATCTTCAGTAGAGCGTGAGGACAGCAGCACAGGATCCAGTGATTCATCAGTGACCTTCAGGCACCAGTGCTGCGCCGCTAAGGGGACTTGACTTAAGTTTGCAGAGCCTGGTAGCTGGTCTGCTGTGACTTTTCAATTCTACATTACATTGCCTTTAATTTGCTTTAAAAGTAGTATACGATTTTACCAGAAAAGTGAGCTGTGATACCTACCCGTTCTACTGGAATCATTGAGAGTAGTAGAATAAAAGGTAACAACAGCAGAGCAGTCGTAATAATCCCCATTCTGCAATATTTTCAGGCCAGGTTATTTCTTCCTCCTGAGCTCATCGTCTTCCTCCCAACAGCCACTGGCGCTGGGAGGCAGCCCTGGTGTGCGCTGGCCACGGCCCGAGGCTGGGCGCCGCGCAGCCCTGCAGCTCCGGGCTGGGAGGCCGCGGGCTGAGCCGAGCGCCGGGCTGCAGCCGGGGCTCAGAGCGGCTCCTGCTCTGACAGCTGAAGTCAAGATGTGGCAGAGCTCGAAGAACATTTCCACAAAAATACTCCCTTCGGCTGCAAGCAGCCGCTGTGGCTGCACCGGGAATTGCGTTTATTAGAAGCATATTTATTGACGTTTGCGTCCCCTCCCAGGGGACTGCATGCGGACAGCTGCGGTCCTGTGTGCTCCTCGGTCCTTCCCTCAGGAACTGGCAGGCTGGGGTGCCCCAAACCACCACAGGGACCCCTCAGCACATGCCAGCAATGCCGGAGATCCCCCCAGTTCGCCCTCTCAAGGCCTCCAGCAGTGTCTGGAGCAAAGGTTTCGACTTTAAAGTCTTCATCGCGCCAGCCCGCTCCCATCCACCGCGCTGGTGTGAGACCCATCGCCTGGCGGCCTCCCGAGCCGCCCTGCTGCGGTACCTCGGTTGCTGGTGCTCACCATAAAAGACCATTTTTTGTTCGGCAAGGATGGCGAGTTTGAACCAGGCGCCGGCCCCGGACTGGGATTTCTTCCAGCTTCGGGAAGTTACCAGCAGAGGGCAGGCCGGGACTGCACCGCAAGCCGAAAAATGCAGCCGCACGGGCGGGAGCGCGTTTCACCCGGGGCAAGCGATAGCAGAAGCGAGATAAGCAACGTTTGTCGTGCAGGGGAATTTGGGAGCGCAGCGCCCGCCCGCTGCCGGAGCACCTGCTGCGGAGCGCACCTCGCAGCCCGGGGGTGCCGTGTCCCCCGAGCCCCTGCCTTGCAGCCTCCAGAAGGGCGAGGTGCTCAGCGCCGCGCAGCACCGGCAGCCCCAGCTGGACCGCGCCGACCGCAGCCCACGCGTTCCCATGGGCCTCTTCATTATGGTTTTTGCCTGAAGAAGGAGGATGAAGAGAGCGCTCGGAGAGTTTGGGGATTTCCCCTACTGGATAGATCAAAAGTTGCCAGGATGTGTTTCAGGAGATGTTTAGGCTAAGGAAAACCCTGGGAAAAAAAGCGAAGATCCAGTCCCGGGCTACTGCAGTAATCACCACGTCGCTGTGAGGAGAAAACTCCACGGGCCTGAACCGATGCCCTCCCACCAGCTCCGGCTCCTGTTTGATCAGCAGAGATCAGGAAGTGGTTTTCTCACTGTCTCTGTTTTGTTTCACCACTGCAGCCCGCGGGGCTGGTTTGTATGCCTGCCTCCCACAGAGGGTAATTTGGTTCCTCTCCGGCTGAGGCCACATGAGAGCTCCGAGCTCCCACCACCGCCTCCAGCCGGGTCGGGCAGCCCAGGCACCGGCGTGGCGGCCGATGTCAATAGCCCCATTATTGCTCGGGAAGCCTCTCTCCGCTTCCAGACGGATGCTGCGTTACTGATGGAGTAACATCACAGCTGCAGTTGCTCCCTTCCAGCAATTCCCAACGCAGCACTTAAGGCAGGGATTTATGGGCGGTTTTGAAAGGCGTTTTGCAGTGAGAAGGAGTTATGGGAAAGGAAGTTGAATTCCCACCATTCCCCAGAAAATTCTCCCAGCATCTTTCACGACCAGGATCATTTACTGGTCCTTTCCTCAGAACAGAGGCAAGCTCTCAGCTGTGGCTTTGTCCAAAGCGTTTCCCAACAGCGAGAAGCAGCAGGGGTTATTCTGGTCCTGCTTGCAAAGGGTCAGGAGGCTGAGGCCAGCCCTGGGAGTCTGGCCACAAGGCTCTGCTGGACCCGACTTGTTCCCTGACATTTTTGTGAATGCTGGTAGCTAAACGAAACAATCTGTTCTCAAGCCACAGATTACTGCCAATCTCAGGGCGAGCGCTGCTGAGTACCCCACTGATTTTAACTCAGTGGTTTGCAAAGTAAGAAGTCATGGGACCAGCCACCGTGAGCGGCAGCTGTAACGCGATCAGTGCGGATGTTACCTTACAAGCTAAATCTTACCTGTTTTCAAGCTTTTGGGTGAACAAAAGCTTACCTGCCGCAAAGCTAGTGCTCACCCATGCAGGCCGGATCGGCAGCACAGATGCACACCAACACCACATTTGACAATGAGGATATGGGTTTGAAAGACTTTATTTGACACCTTTGCTGGATGCCACAGCTTGTGAATCTAACAGCTCTGCACAGTGTAGAGTGAGGCCAGGCTACTTGCTGTGAGCTCTAGCGCGCCGACCAGCCGCAGGAACAACCAGAGCCCGCGGGACCTCCGCTGGCTTTATTAAAAGGGAATTACGTTGTTCCTGGCTGTTCCGGCGCTTCAGGACAGGGGTGAGGAGAAGTAGCAGAGGCATTTCTGTGTGTTAAGTGCGACGACGTTCATCAAAACAACTGGGAGGGACTCACTTTCAAAACAATAGCGGGTACATACATCGACATGCACGTGGCAGATACAATCTGTAGGAACGTAACCACCAGCTCATCCGCACAGTCTGACCGGCTGCACGTTCGACCTGAGGCACGGGGAGAGTCTCTGCCGTTCGAGAGAGATCAGATCATCTCCCTCTTTTCTATCTCCTTGCGCTGACCTCTCCAGGTTTTTCTCTTTTCTTGTCACAGCGCTGCAGAGGTGGGCGAGACTCCTTGGGGTGGGCGTGCAGCTGGGTCCAGGCTGTTCCGCACGTCTGTCCCAGCAAGAAAAGGCACAGCTCCAGGGAGCGGGGCTGCTCGGGTCAGACAAGGAGGGCGAACACTGGGAGATGCTGCCCCAAGCACTGCGGGAGCCAGGGACGCAGCCCAGGAGCGGGGCAGCTTGAGAGCATCAGGTTTCTGTTCCTTCCTGCCCAAAGGAGAGGGGATGGGAGGACAGCCCGAGGAGCAGAGGCGTTTCTGCTGCACCAGTTGTCTAGGGGCACGCAGGACAAGGCAGAAAAAGCTCTCGGCAATCAGACAAGTGCAGATCCAGAGCTCGCTGAGGTCTGCAGTGCAACATCCGTGGGTTTTGGTCCTGGCCCGGGGAGAGGGATGAGCAATGCGAGACCAAAACATGGTGCTGAAGAAGGAAAACAGACATTGTGGAAGGAGAGGGTGGAGGATGCAGGGCTAAGAGAAAACGGGGGAGGCACTTCAAATGCAGGCTGGTCCGACCCACTCCCCCCTCCTGCTGCTCGGCAGGGGACAGAGGCGAGATGGCTCCAGCGGGGAGACTGGCAGAGGGCAGGGCTTTTCTTCTCACTTTGGCGTCAGAGCCTTCCCCTCCGGCGCAGACGTCCCTTTGAAATCCCGCATCTCGCCTCTTCGCACCTGGGTGCGGAGCGAGGGCTGCCGGAGCCCCCCGTGCCGGCGGCACTCAGCCAGGCCGTGGGAGCCGGTGCTGCCAGGCTGCTGCCTCGCTCCACCTCGAGGGCACGTGAGCGGGACAAGCTGGTAACGCAGCGAGGAAAGCAGAGAGCTGCCGGCAGCCGGGGGGCCCGAGCCTGCCCCGGTGGGTGCTGGCAGCACTGGGGGGGGCGAGCGGTGCCCGTCCCCCCGCACCAAAACCTGATGCTGCAGCTTGGGGACAAATCGCGGGGGAGTGGCACGAGCGAGTCTCTGTGGGAGCTCCGAGTCCCCGAGGAAATAAGGCAGTGTTTCAAGGCTGGCTCTTTCCCAAAGGAGAGCAGGGTCGGGCTCCACGGAGGGGTTTGCGGGAGGAGGGATGGGGTCTGCGGTGCCCCCTCCCTCGTAGCCGGGAGCGCAGCCGCGTGCAGACAAGTGCGTGGGAGTGGATGGGATTTACGTTTGCGGGCACTGCGAGGGAGAGGACGAGCGATGGTGAGGTGAGGCAGGCGGTGCGAGGAGGGAGGCAGGGGAGAGTAAAGAATTTTCTTTATGGGTCCTTGGCTTCTGCAAAGCAGGAAAGATGCCTTGTCAGCTGGGTTTGTTCTTAGGCCTGTGGGCAGTGAGTGCTGAAGAACTCCCGTCTCCGAAGGGGGGAGGATCAGAAAGCCCCGATCTCCGTCGCCCAGGAGCGGCAGATCCTGGATGCCCCCACCCTGATCCCGGGTCCCTGCACGGCAGCGCCCAAGGCCCCAGGCGCCGTGTAAGCCGGTGGAACGGGGACGCCGGCGGAGGCTGGCGAGAAGAGGAACGTGGCGATTTGGCTGCCCTTGGACGAGCCCTCTCTCAGCACACCCGTCGGTGACGGCATCCTGGGCACGGCCGCCACGGCTGCGGACGAGCCCGCGCCGCGCGCCCTGCGGCTGGAAGAGGCCATCCTGCCGGCCAGGAAGCTTCGGCGGGACGGCAGCATGTCGCCGGGGATGCGGCGAAGGGGGGCCGGCCTGACAGCGGGGCTTGGGTAAGCCAGGGAGGATGCAGTCAAAACAACCGGAGCGGGAGCAGCCTCCCGCCTGGGGACCTGCACGGGGCCGGCGGTGCTGTGGAGGAAGGACCACGGCCACGTCTGGATGGGCAGCAGGGAGGTGGCCACCGGCGAAGGCTCCATTTCGGCCACGTAATTATTCAGGTGGGAGAGGAGTCGCAGCCGGATGGGGTCGGCGGTGTTTTGTCCCTCGAGGATGCCCAGGTACCTGACAACTTCAGTGAGGCACTCGCGGAAGCCGATACTCCTGTAATCCACAGCCAGGGCTCGAGCGTCTAAGAAGCCTACGTGGGAGAGGACATGGGTGACAGTGAGTCCATGCAGCACGCAGGAACGCGCTTCGGTTTCACTACCCTCTCTAACGCACTGTGTATTTCACTTGAGGCACTTTGCTGCCGTGTGATATTACTGAAGCAGATAGCCAAGTGGGTGTCCGAAGGGACTGGACGGTTGCATGGATGAGAATAGCATCGGCGGTTATCTCGTTGGGGTAAAACTGCCAGGGTCATGAAGCCTCTTACTCCAGCACGTGAGACGAGTAAGAGGTTTTGTTAACCACGTTCAGGAAGGAAGAATTTTTTTCTTTTGGTCTCTGTCAGTTCTGGCTGACGGAAACGTGCCCATAGGCTGGATGTGCGCTGGGTGCCCGCTTCAAAGGGGCCACCCCGGGCCTTGCAGGCAGCGGGACGCGCGTCCCCTCAGCGCGCGCCCGAGCACCATTGTCCTCTGCCTGGGTCCCAATCTTTGACTCCATTCTTTACACTTCAATTAAACCAATGTCCTGCTGAAGGACGCAGGACAGCAGCACAACCAGGACTACTGGGGTGAGAAAGCTCCAAGCCACAAAAAAATCAACAAGATAAAGTGCAAACAACGGCTGATTTTTAGGCTTCTGCTCCCTCCTTGTAGCTTCAAGAGACGGTAAGCAACAAAGCAGAGAATGTCACAGCACAGCGAAGCGCTGGACCACTTTGCTTGATGGGGTCTCTCGGGACAATACGGCCCTTTGTTGCAGTGCAGTCAAACTGAATATCTAAACAAATGTTCCAGACCAAGTTACAGCTCTGAACCAAAGCCTGGATGCCAGCAATGTCCCCAGCAAGCCAAAAGTGGGTGGTAAGCAAGCCAGAGGCTTCTTTACTCGAGCTGTGATCTCCGTCCTGTTAACTGGAACAGGACAGAGGGTCTGTACCGAGGTCTCGGTACAAATGAGACCTTTGTTGAATTTTGCACAGGGCTCCCTGTCTCTTCTTATAACAACCAAGAGACCAAAAAAAAAAAAAAAAACCAAAGGGAAAAAAGCCTTGTTTATTTGCAGAGTCCCCATGCAGAACTCAGCCTCTGCAGGAAACGTATCCCAGGGAGGAGGTAAAGGGTTTAATATCATTTTTCTGGAAGCAGGCTCCATTTCTGAGGAGGACTAAGCGTGTCTCTGGCTGGGCAGCTTTTAGTGGGGTGTGCGACAACGGCAGCAGCACCGTCCCTGCCGGTCCGTGGGATGCGCCCTCCCCTCTGCCAAAGCATATCCACGGGATGCTGACCCACAAGTGAGAGACAAGAAAAACAGTAGGGCAGGAAATGTCCATCTGCCCCCTGGGAAAAATATTTCCCTTGGGAAGCAAGCAAGGCAGCATTCGTTCTGGTGCTGGCTGGTGTCAGCAAGACACAGCAGCACCAAGACATTCCTTGCTGATGGGGAATTTCTCATTGGGGATGTCACCCTCACCTCACCCATACGCTTATAAGAGCAGTTCTTACCTGTTCCTCCAGTGGCATGAAGCATTTTTAAGTGATCTACTGTCATTTGTAGAATTTCTGCTTTCTCCAGCTTGGAAGAGCCCTGTGTGTTGGGAGCAGGAAAAAAGAAAAGAGCAATTCATCATTTTATGGTCAGGGCTTTGTGCCTCTCACAAGCTGGGTTTTGCCCAGTGCTCTCCTCCCCAAAACCTTCCTGAAGCCCCGGAGCACTCAGACACCCAGATCTGGGCACTGGCTCAGGTTTTTTTAATCAAGCGAGTAGAAAATAGAGTTCCTTCTCGTGATCGCCCAAAGCAAATTGAAAATCCCCATTTCTGTGCATCTTCATAGCTGTGAAACACCGTCTGGATTGAGTTTATCCTCCCTACAGCTCCTGAATATTGTTAATAAATTTGTTGATATTGTTTTAGCACCCAGTTTCACCACCCGCTTACTCCCTGAAGCGTGTATGATGACAGAAACACAGCGTAGCTCCAGACTGTCTCATTCTGAGGGCTCTGCCCTCACGCCGCAGCAGCGCGGGCGCACGCACCTGCTTCTCGAAGGCGGTGGGCACCAGGCGCCGCAGCTCGGACAGGCTGCTGTTGATGCGGTCGCGGCGCCGCTTCTCGATGATCTGCGGGAGATTTGCAAGCGGGGAGAAGAAACCACAGTCATTCACGGTGTATCTCACAGGTTTAAAGCCCTCGCTAAGAGCTGCAGCAGGTTGAGAGAGGCACCTTGATCAGGGCCACCTAAGTAAACGTTCTGGGTGGAAAAGCTGAGCAAAGAAGCATTTGCTGGCTGGTGTGATAACGCCGGGTGAAATCTCCCTCCTCCCCCCATCCCCTTTCTGCCAGATTTGAGGCCAGACTTCTGCAGAAAGTCTGCACTTGGCCAAGGGAGCGTTCCGCTGGGGACGGAGCAGGGGACGGCGTAGAGCCGATTCTGCAGACTGCCATGTCCCCAGGGCGAGGAGGTGCCACCAGCACCCCGCCGCGCAGGGGATGTCGCGGAGAGCCTGGGCACACGGCAGGGAGACGCAGCACAGCCGCCCTGGCCACGTGAACGGGACTCACCCCTCTCCGCTTCTTCCTGGCTTGTATCTGGGATGTCGTAGTGGGAGACACAGACCTGGAAACATGGCTGGAAAGGAAGAAGAGGGAAGAGATTCTTGCACTAGCTGGAGAGAAACCTCGGTTGCACATATGCTTTACACACGTTTGCCATCTGCAGTTCTCCCCCCGGAATAATGTTTTCTGTGGTTCCCATCTCATTTTTACCCACAACATCGAGCTCAGGAATGGGGGATGCGGAGCCAAGCACAGTTCGAATCCCACTCTCTCCTCTGGGAGCCTCCCCCCAGCCCAGGACCAATTTCTGCACCAGACTGCCCATCTGCTACCAGACACACGTCTCCTTTGACCTCAGCCCACGCCAGCATCTCTGGGATGCTGGAGAAGCAGCGATCCCAGCTCGAGTCGTGGCCTCTCGTCTCCACGTGCAAGCCTCCCGGCCTCGTGTCTCAGCCTGCCCTGTCTGCAGGGCTTCGCGTCTCGGAGCCGCGATCGCGCGAGCAGGCACCTGAGCTCCCACCCAGGGCGGCAGCAAAGGGCTGGTCGCTCCTCGGCGCGAGGCTCACGGCAGCATTGATGTGGTTTCCGAGGGCTCCCTGGGGAGTCGGTTCACACCGCGCAGGTCCTGGGGTGGGCTGCGACGTTCTAACTGCGCGGAGGGAGCGGGGCCAGGCGGCAGTGGGGGGATGCCAGCGGAAGGTGACAGAGCAGAGACCCGGCCCATGGCCCTGGGGGGAAGCTCTGGCTTGAGGGACAGGGGCGGGCTGAGAAGGGCCCCACAAACCATCCCACGTCTGCCGAGCGCCGGTGAGGCTGAAGGCACCAAAGGTCAGCACGAGGGGTGCACGGGAAAGGCAGAGCTCAACCCTGAGGTCCCCACAGAGGTGAAGTCTCCGTAAGGATGGATACCTGGGCATGGGAAACTGCCTGGAGCAAACCCCCTCGCCAGGGGGGCCGGCTGCACCGCCCCCGTCCCCCAGCCGGGTTTCTCCCTGTGGAGAGCGGGACCGGCGGGGGCTGCTCCTGCGCGGGGGCTGCTCCTGCGCGGGGGCTGCTCCTGCGCGGGGACGTGAGCGGGCAGGCGGGACAGCAGCCTGCAGCCCGGCCAGCACCGCGCCCCGGCGCGACCCGCAGACCCGGTCCGACCCACGGGACTGGGAAGGGGTGCTCGGGTTCACCCCGTCAAATCAAAACAGCTTTCAGTTTGACGAAGCATTTTAATAGCAGTCTATTAAAAATGTTTCTGCAGAGACAGTGCTGTTTGTACAGCAAGCCAAAAACTAGACCAAACTCGGCTCATTAAAAATACATTTCATTAGGCCCAAGTGAGGTGCTTTCAAAGGTGGTTTTACACGATCAGACCAAATAACACGCTCTTCTACACGGCTCTGCTGATCTCCACACATCTCCCTGTTGAGTATCTGCTGGGTAGGCTTTCTCTGGACATAGGTGCTCGCTGGCTTCACAAGTACAAACACGCGTTGTCCGTATACATAAACGCACATACGATGAGCACGTACGATGTGAGAACGGGCTCTGCACAGACGCTGCTACACTTGCAGGGGGTAGGTACTGAATTCGCCCGGCAGCGCAGGAATGCGGAGCGTGCGCTCGAGGAGTCTGTAACAGTGAATTTTGAAACTCTCTTTGCAGAGCTGTCCGAACGTGTTGCTCTTTGTGAACTACAGTTCCAGATGTGCAAATAACAGACCTCACTTACTGCAAAATATATTTTTAAAATGTTTGACTGACAGACGTGAACCATGTAGAAGATACTGTAACTAAATTCTCTGATGGTTAAAACTTCTGCATTGCTCCCTGCTTGGTTTTGTAATTTAAAGTATTGTTCTTTTGACTGCTTATTCGAAACAATAAGCAAAAAAAAAAACCCAAGTGGTATCTTGCACTTCTGCAGTGACCCCAGAGTCTAAACTTGCTGCACGCAGTGAACCACGGCTCACACCTGCAGTGACTCATCCCTGTTTTACCAGGAACTGGTTTGCCCAAAGCACACAAATGATGGGTAATGGAGCTGTGAACCCCATCCAGACGCCGACTCCCTCCCTCTGTCCTAATCGCCCAGCCTCACTCACCACCTGGAAGTGTTTCATTTTCCCTGATCCTCAGTGTCCCATGCAGGGCTGCACTACTCCGCGTGTAAACTCAGCAGAGCAGGAATGGTTCTTTCTGCCATGTGTTTGCGTGACATGAGCCACAATGCAAATGTATACAAATACCACCATATCACAGCACTGCCTGGTTCTGCGACTGACTTGAGAAGATGAACAGATTAGCAGCAAGAGAGAGATCAAACTTCATTGTTACTGCTCACTGAAACAAAATATTACAACAATTCCTCTGTTTTGTCCATTGGGGTACTACAGACTCAGTGTGCTGCACGGATGTAAAGAGGTGGGATATATTTCACATGCAGCAGGAAGACAGGTTAAATATTGATGCACTTGGAAATGGTGTGAGGGGTCAGTGAATCCGTGCAGGACAAGTCATGTCAGACATGTCCGACTCTGCCTGGGGCCGTATCAGCATGAATGAGTTTAGTCGCTTGAGAACCTGAGCTTGGCACCGGGCAGGGCGAGTCCTCCTCTCAGAACAGCGAGCAGCAAAAGGGAATTAATTTATCTGAAGCCTTGCTGGACGCGGAGGTGGGGGGACACTCGACTACTGAAACAAGGGTTCAAAAGCAGCTGAATTTTGGACGAGGACAGATAACAGAGCCCTTCCTTCATCCGCGGCGCGGGGCCCGGCCGCAGGGCAGGGGCTGCCCCGGC
>VXAL01016514.1:87493-110993 GCA_013399475.1 Chauna torquata
CTCCCCGCGGGGCAAAGCGGAGCCGAGCCCGGGGACCGACCCCCCTCGGCCCGAGCCCGCCGGCGGCGCGCCCCCACCTGTACTCCTCCTCCTTGCCCACGTCGATGGTGCCGTCCGACTCCGTGTCCGAGGAGCTCTCCTCGCACAGCCGCTTCATCCTCGGCGCGGCGGCCCCACGCGTGGCCCCGGAGCCCACGGCCGCCCTCGGGGAAGCGCGGTCCCTCTGCGGGCTGCTCCGAGCGGCTCGCCCCAGTGCGTGCCGGGCTCGCCCGGCTCCTCCCCTGCCGCGCTCTGCCTCTCACACCCCCGGCTTCTCCCTCGCTCTCCGCTCGGCACGTCCCCAGCCTCCCTGGTTAATGGGTTAATGAGACATCTCCCAGGAGTGACGGATTACGCGGCCGCGCCGGCGCTCCCAGGTTCCCAGGCCCCCCCGCCTCCTCCCGCTCGCTGGTCGCAGTCCCAAGTCTTCCTGTAAAAGGAGCAGGCTGTGTGAACCGTCTCATGTCCCCCTCTGCCCGCGGCCCCCCTGCCCGCGGCCCCCCTTCCACCCGCTGCACGTTGGCCTCAGCCCCAGTTTAAAGGGACCAGTGACCTCACTGGCAACAGAAAACCGTGGGAAAGAGATGGGACTGATAAAGCCCTGAGTTGTTTCAGGGAAAAATCAACATCCAGCCCCACACGCACACACATGTCTGCCCGGCTCTGCACGGCGCAGGCAGTTTGGGAGACTTATGATTCAGATGGAAACCAGCTTATTCGAAGCGCAGTGCTGTTTGAGGACGCCGCTCAAAGGGCCCTCGCCTGGGATTAATCAAAGGCAAGGGCCGAGGGCCGGGAGGGCAGGGGTGGCACCGCGCTCGGAGGCGGCGGGACAGGCTGGGCGCCCCGGCACCGCGCCGCGGTGGTCCTGGCGAGGTCCTGCCGGGAGCTCAGCCCCCTGCCACGCTCCCGCAGCCTTGGAGCATCTTCAAGTGCCTGCTCGTGGCACTGCCAGGGCATTTGAGACCTACCTCATAAAACAAACCGACCAAAGCCCAACTTTAGGTTTTATGACACTAGGATGAATTGCTGGTTTCTGTCTCATTCCACAATGCTGGAAACTTTGACCCACAGCCTGGCATCTAGAGAGCACCTCGCTTTCCCTGAGCTTGCAGGGAGGAGGTAGGAGGCTGTTTTTCAGAGCCCCGCACAGCTAAAATCCCCAAAGGCAGCGAAAATGTGTGCATGTGGGAGAGAGAGGGGCGGAGGGAGAGAGCTGAAGTGGAGGTTCACAGTACAAAAATAATGCCTTTTATTTTGAAAAAAAATAATCAGTGCTGAGATCTGGCAACACGTGGGTTTCCCAAAGCCTTTTGCAAAGACCGTGGCAGCGATAACAGCGCGTCGCCGCTCGGGCCAGCCAAGCCACCCGCCGCCCGTCTCCCGTGCGCGGAGGCGCCTCGCCGCACGGTCGGGTGTTCTGTATCTGCCGCAGCCATCTCTGCCGGCTCACCCGCACCACCCGCCAGCCCCCAGATGTCTGCAATCCCCCAGCACCTCACCAGCAGCTCCCATAAAAGACAAATGCCGGCTACCGCCAGCCCTTTGCCCACGCCTGCCCCAGCCCAGCACGCCGGCAGGAGGGCAGAGCAAGGCACAGCCCCGCCACTGCTTTTTCAGGCAGAACCACAGCGTCCTCCCTCCCAAACTGAAGCAGAGAGCTGAACCAGCCGTCCTGCATTGGAGTGAAGCACTGACATCTCAGAAGTGTTTGTAAACCAAAAGAATGAGAAGAAAACATTTGCTTTAGGTTATAGCACATTGTTTCTACAATTTTGATGTTTTGTTGCAATTTTCACCACTAAAACTGGTCAAGAAACTGAGCTGTTATTAGCTAACATTTCAAAATTAAAAGTGACTTTGACCCAGAAGAATTAGAACTGTATTATTTTGGCAATTTTGAGACCCACTCCTCCTCCCTTTCCAAAGTGATTTCAGTTAAAAATACACACGTCTCCAAACTAAACTTCCCACAAACATGTGTTTTTGAGAGATTAATACTCTTTCCACTGATAAAACCATTTAAATGGGATCCAGAGATTGGTTATTTCAGGCTCTTGCTCGTATCACACTGAGCCTGAACCAAGTGGAGCCCAGACCTGCCACGGAGGAACACTTTTCTTCTCCATTAGAAAGGAATTCACTGTCCAGACTCGGTCTTTTCTGGGCCTTGTCTAAGCATCATTATCTGGGTTCAATTGAAGTGTAATTGGCAACATGTTTTTCTAGGATTACACTTCATTATGAACAGAGCAGGGGCCCTGAAACCCACTTCTCCTGTAATCAGATCCATTTTCCAGCCTGTGCTCCTGGAGAGTCGTTTATAATCGCCCCCAGCGAGCCCCGGGGGATGGCGAGAGCCATCTGAGCCACCCCAAGAGCAGCCCAGGCAGGGACTGTGCCGAGACCCCTCGCAGGTCGGTTCAATAGAGACGACAGGGAAGGATTAAATGGGCTTAGCCGTGTGCGAGGGAAGCCAGGCTGCAGTCGGCATCTCCCAGTTGTCTGGCAGGGGGAAGCCCGCAGACCGACCCCGCTGCAGCCAAGGGGCACACCAGGGACAGGGAGATGGGGAGCACGTGCCACCACGGGGACCGTGCGGAACAGGGTTTCTGCCCTGCTCTCCTCCCACTGAGTGTCCGCGCAAGCTATTCCCGCGCCGTGCTTTCTTGCGGTGGCAAAGCCTGGCCCCAAGCGCAGAGCCACAACCAGCGGGTGACCAGCCCTGGCCCACGGCCGATCTGCTCTTCCCCAGGGAGCTACAGGCTTGGCCAAGCCAAGCCGGGGAATTACTAAAGGGAATCGCTACCCTAGCCCTGCATTATCAACCCTGGCTCAGCATTCAGGGCTGCTTCCCCTCCTGCGCGGTCTCTGGGAGCTCAGCAAGCATCCGGGCGCCCTCAGCAAGCGTCGCTGCGGTGCCTGTCCCTGCCCCGGGACCCTGGGAGAGCCCCCGGGACTCTGGCGGTGGGCGAGAGCCTCCCCCCTCCCGCGGCTGGCCGTGCCGCTGCGAGGTGGGAGCTGTTTGCAGAGGATAGGTGTCACGAGGACGGGGCTAAGCCATCCATCACACCCAGCACTAATTGGCTACCCTGCTTCAGAGGCCAAGGAATAAGTGAGCTGCAAAGATTGATGTCCCTTCTCTGCAGCAGACGAAACTCCCCGGGCCAGGGCTGAGGGTGGATCCCTGCCAGGGACCTGGGGCTGCCCTGGTTCGCCTGTGCCAGCTTGCGCCAGGGGGTGCAGGGCTGCAGCCCGAGGCTCCCGGGGGGATGACGGTCAGCCAGGCCACCCACCCCCATGCGGGGACCTCGGCCTCTCCCTCCCCTCCCTCCTCCTCAGCTCTGGGAAATGTCCCCGGAGAGCGGCCAGCTGTGAAAAGCTGCAGCAGCTGGAATGTGGGAGGGAGGGCAAGGCTTCTGGAAAGCCAGAGGCAGCGAGGAGCAGGAGCAGGACGTATCTGTTACCTCCCGGTGAACTGACACCTCTGATTTAACCCCGTGCATGCCTGGAATGCCCTGTCCGCACGTCTTCAGTCAACATCACCTCCTAACCTCAGGTCCCACCACTGGCTGCCAGATCCACAGCTGTAATTTCAAAAGCAGAGGCCTCGCAGGGATGCTGGATGGGATTCCTGGCTGCAGCGCTGCGGACGGGCTGTCTTGTTCTGTGGCTAAGCAGAGGGATTCATCACAGACAGGAGAAACACACAAGGCTTTCGGGAGGTGATTTGGGATGAAAGCATGTAGGTATGAATACGGTATCACTTCGTGCTTTGTCAGATGTGGAGCGCTGCCAGGAGAGGATTGTTTGCCATGGCTCCGCTCCAAGCCAGAGGCGCTACAATTGTTCACTCCCCCCCACTTCCCCGGCCCACGCAATTCAGAGCCGGCCCAGCCGACTGCTAGGGGCAGTCCAGGGGAGGGAAAAACATTTTCCCACAAACCCGCGGCCTCACCCTTCCCCAGGCAGGGACAGGGCAGATCCTGTATCTGCTCGGGGCCCAGCAGAGGCTTGGTGCTGCCCTCGCTGCCCCGGCACGGCTGTCTGCGTCCTCACGCCTATTGCCCTGCGGCAGGTCTGCGCTGTGGCCAGGAATGCTGCCTGGCCCGGGGAGCCGTGCAAGCCCTGTGGGACGGGGCTGCGAGGCTGCACCTGCCAGGCTGGTGGCTGGGATGCCTTGGAGGTGCTGCTCTCTGCTTGGGCTTCTGCCACGAGGTGGTACCTGTCTCCTGAGCCTGTGTCCGGGGCACGGCTGGGACCCGCAGCCGAGTGCCTGACATGTGGCAGCTCCGTCACTGTGTCCCTGGGTCAGCAGGGCTGGAGGAGGTCCAGGGACAGGACCTCATTCCTGCTCCAGAACAGGCAGTGCATCCCGACAGGGAGAGCACCAGACAGCGCCGGCGTTCTAGTCCTGACTGCCCTTGAGACGCCTGTTTCCCCACCCGTCGCGATGCTAGTGCACTGGGCACTCACTTTACAGAGAAGCAGCGATGGGTGACAATTAATATTGCAGCAAACCTGCTGACAGCCAGGGTTATTGGCTCCTCCAGAAACCCAAACCAAAGTCAGGGCTCCCCTGTGGCTACGCAGACGGGGCCCAGGAACTTACTGTGCGGACACAGGTCTGGAGAGAGCGATGCGGACGCAGCACGGTGCCATGCTACGGGGCGGCGTGCGTGAACGCTGCACCCTCCGGGCTGCGGTGGGCTCCTTGGCTGCTGGCTGTCACAGGCAGGCTGCGCCGGCCCCAGGGGTGCCAGCGCCTGTCCCATCGCTGGGCGCTGGAAGGGCATGGGTGGCCTTAGGGCTGCACCCATGCTAAAGCAACAACAGGAGCTGGGTGGGAAAACCAGCCCCCGGTGAAGCTTGGCCCTGGCCTTCCCCTGGGGCCAGTCCCCAGGGCTCCGGGGAACACAATGCCTTTGTTTGTGACTTGGCCTGCACAGGGAGCCCTTCCCTCGCTCAGCCCCAAAACACCAACCCTTCGAAAGGCCTGGTCCCCCCTCCCTTCGCCCAGCAATGCTAATGTGCCAGGCCTCTTCTCATGAACCCTGGGAGAGATCAGGCTGGTAGACAGTTTCACCACTTGTTAAATGTGTGTTTAGCGATCTTGTGAGTAGACAAGAACAAATACAAACAAGCCGGGCTGGAGAGCCCCTGCCCCTCCGCCCTGCCTGGAACGCACCAGCCCCAGAGCCTTTCTTCTCTAACCACTTCAAACTTTCATTTCTTCTGAAGCCACAACAAGGCACACTTTGTAAAGCAAATGAGTAAACAGCAACTTTCAGCTTAAAAGGAAAACAAGGGGGAGGGACTGTTTTTAATTACGGGATTTTTGAAAGGGCTTTATTCGGTTAATTGCTTTCTGTTGTAAAATGTTCTTCTGCGCACAGCCCTGGTTCTAGCTGCATTGCTGCTGGCCAGATGGCATTGCAGAGGTAATGACAGCATGTGCGTTCACTGCTTGGGTACACAAGTGCCTCTAACATTCACAGACATCCCCCCGAGCCCTCCCAGCCTCATGGAAATGACACGAGGCACCAAGTTTTGCTCAGACATGACCAGTGGTTTGGCATGTCCAACTCACATCACTTCCAAAGGACCGGAGGAAGAGCAATCGGCACGCACAGAAAAGCCTCTGCAGCATTTCATGTCGAGTTCCCAAAAGGGCTAATTGCTGTTGATCATCTTGGCTGCAGCATGTTACCTTCTTCATCTGGGGTAGCAACCAACAGTCGTGCGAGGTGCTGTGCTCAGCTCGGTCCTACCCGACAGGGCGCCTGCCTTCCCGAGCAGAGGAGTGACAGCGCTGGGAAGTCTGGCACGGCAGCCGGCGTGCGTGTAGGCATGTGAGCATATACGTGTGCATGTGGCTTGGTGCAGCAATGCAAAACGGATTCCAACTGTATCCCTGATGATCACAACCAGTTGGAAGATACCCTGAGTCCCTGTGGAGACAGAAGGATTAAAAATAGAGAGCCAGCTAAGAGGTGCACAAAAGGACCTTTAGCAGGAACACCACCAGTGCAGAATTGTGAAGCTGTCCCTGTGCTGGGGACAGATGGTACAGGGAAGGGACGGGAGAGGAGGCAGCGGGAGCCTCTCCTGCAATTGGCTCAGCATCAGGAGGGGAAGAGTAAGGAAAGGAAATGGAGCAGGAACAGCCTTGGGCTCCGCACACGTGGAGCTACCAGGGAGCCCTGCGGCTCTCCCTGCAGCCCAGGAGCTGCAGGGGTTTCCAGGAGAGCGGATGCCTCCTGGGGGGCTCAGTGCCAGTGCTGGGGAAGAAAGAGGCAGGTTGGTTGCCAGACACAGAGCTTGCAGGAGTGCACGCGCTCTCCTGCCTTGCAAGCCTGGAAAACACCACGAGGGAATGTGCATGTGTGTGGGGAACCAGGGACAGGGAGGCTGCGTAGTTGATAGGGACGGGGATCAGCCCCCTGCTCCTCCACACGCTGGTGTGGCCAAGGCAAGCTTGGAGCATAGGGAAGAGGAAGCGCGCGGCCGAGGGGGCTTTCCAGCACCACCCTCCTCCAGCTACAGAGGCCGCAGGGTCAGGGATCGCGCAGAGTTCAGGGCAGAGGCTGGCCCTGGGGAAGCCACCATGCTTCTGCTCCCTCTGGAGCTGCAAGCTCGCGGCTCTCCCACCGCAGCAACCCCCCTAACCTGCATCGGCGCTGTGAGTGTGGCTGCTTTGAACAGGCGATCTCCTTTCCAAAAACAAACACAGGCGAGAACATCAACTCCAGAGCAGGACAGGAGGGAAGCATCCGGCCTTACCTAGAGGCTCTCAGGAGCAGCACTGGCAGCTGAGCACACGGAGCGCGCCGTGCCCGCGGCAGCAGGCTGCTTTCCTGCCACAGAGAGCTTTTCCTAAGCCTGCCGCGGCGGGTGGGTCTGCTCCTGCCAGCAGCCAGCAGCTGGTGATGAATGCTCACTTTCTCTAATTGAATAGCAGGAAGTTAAATCTTGTTTCTTTGCCTTTCAGGCTGTCAGCTGGAACAATTGCCCACCTGTGGCACCACCCCGGGGATATAAATAAGGAACAAAACACAATGCTGCCAGAGGAATGGACTATGTTCCCAGATCTCCTGATACAGTATGCCACATTGTGTGCCCACACGAGAGATGTATCTGCGCTGCGGCGGGCACGCAGGCAGGGTGCTGTGGGAACGGGCTCGGGGTGACGGGAGCGAACGCGCAGAAGGCACGCACAGAACACAGCTGCGGCGTGCCGGGAGGTGCATGCATGAGCAAGCGTGTGTGCACGGGCTTGCGCGAGTGTGCGCAGCTATGCAAGTACTCGTGGGTGAGACAAGCCACCAGAGAGTCACTGCCAGGCTACAACACTTTGCAGCAGCAGGGGTGGCTGGTGCTCCCGCCCCACGCACCGAGTTTGTTGTGCGGCTGCCCTGCATCTCCAGCACCCTGTGCGCAGAGGCGAGTGCGTACTGGTGGCTGCCCCGTGCGCTTGCTCGCCTGCTCGCTTTCACATTTCGCCAAGCGCTCTGCCAAACAGGCTGCAAAGCCGAGAGCTCCTTCCTGCAGCCACACATTCCCTCGCCGCCACCCAACGTGCTTCCCCGCCACCTCCTGCACTCACATCATCAGTTCACAGCCGGGCCCCGCTCTCCCGCCAGGACGCTCCCAAGGCAGCGGCCGTCGCAGCTGGGCCGAGTCTGACAGTTATGCACAGCTGGAAGGAGCCCAGCTGAGGACGAGGACGGAGGAAGTCTGCTGCGGACCCTCCGTGTGCGGCAGGAGGAGGGGGGAGCGCGGCTGGGAGGGCAGCGGGAGACACCGGCACACACGCACACACACAAGCCGACATTGTTGCCTGAGAGGAAATTATTAATTTGCTGGGAAAAAAGTCGGCACCAAGTCAAAAACCCATCCTCCCGAAGCGACGGAGAAAAGCCTCTCTCCCTCCCTCTCGCGCCCTCCCTGCGAGCAGCCCTGTCGCCTTTGTACTGAGAGACAGGCCCGACACAAGGGCGTCTGTCTGGGCACCACGTCCCCACGCCGGGATGAAACGCAGCCCGGGCTTCACCCAGACGCCGCGGGCCCCCTGACCCGGCGCTCCCGCCTCCCCGGCCCCGCGGCGGGGGGACGCGGCCGCGGCCCCTTCCAGACAGCCCGCTGCCCGCCAGCCCTTTGTCAGTCGCTGTGGTAACAGCCGCGGCGCAAATGCCGCTTCCCTGTTTGTTTTCCCCCTGCCTCTGTCGCGGGGGCGGCCGCAGCCTCCCCTCCCTCCGGCTCCCGGAGCGGGAGCTGGGGCATTCAGGGCTCAGCAGCCTGAATGAAGCCAGATCCCTGGACACATTCCTGTGGGTTTTTTTTTTTCTTCCTTTTTTCTCCCTTTTTTCTCTTTATCCCCCCCCCACCCCCCTCGCTTGGCACAAGCTAAAGGATTCAAAAGGAAGCCAGGCTTGGCAGACACGGGGGGAGGAGGGAGTGGGGAGATGAAAGAAGGCCTCTCTCCAGCTTTCTCTTCCAGTTCCCACACTCAGCCCGGCGCGGAGCGCTCCTAATGATTCCCAGCCGCACCTGGAGGAGGCCGCCCGGCTGCCGAGGAAGCGGGGGCCTGTTTATACAGCGAGCAGGAAGGGCCCCCAGCGCCCCAGCCATGCTGCGCGGGGCAGCCCCTCAGCCCCACGGCCACGCGGCCTGGCCACCCCGGATGGCACGGTGCCTGAGACGGCTGCCCCGCCACCATGCCCGGGGTGGCCGCCCTGCTGCGGCGCCTGACAGGCCTGCCGTGCCACAGTGCCCGAGATGGCGGCCCTGCCTCCACACCCAAGATGGCGGCCCCGCCTCAGCGCCACTGTGCCCGAAATGGCTGTCCCGTCTCAGTGCCACGCGGGCACCTGCGGCCACGGTGCCGCGCGCCAGAGCTGGCGCAGAAACCACCACCCCGCGTTCCCAGCTCGGGGGGCTTCCAGCAGCCGCCCTTCCCCATGGAGCGCGCACCCCACGAGGCAGCGGGCTGGGGGCAGCCATGGCCGCGGGGGCAGCGCTCGCCGGCCACACGCCCGGAGGCGAAGGCACAACGGCCCGCGAGGGGCCGCGGCCGCCATCTCGCCCTCCGCCCGCGCAGCGCAGCCCCTCGCGCCCCCTCGCGGCCCCCGCCCGGCACCGCAACCGGCCCCGGGCCCGCCGGAGCCCCGTTCCCCTCCGTTGCAATCAGCAATTTTTCCCTCACTTATCCTCCCTCTCACACGACTCCCCAGGTAAAGGCTCTGCCGTTACCGGGTCACCTCCGGACACCACTATGTAAGGCGGTGGCCCGGCTGGTTTGGGGTGGAACCGGTCCCGTCCCGGGGCAGACGGTGTCGGCTCCACCAGCTGCGGGCACCGACTTGTGCGGCGCGGCCAGACTTGCTTTATGCAAAGGACAAAACCCTGCCACCCGCTCGCTGCTGACGGCCCTGGTGATGGGGACACGGCCCGAGGGTGGGCTCGGCCCGGCGGGACGTGAGCTGCGGCTGGTAAAGCTTAAAAATTGCCTTTGGAGCCAATACTGGGCTCTGCATCCCATTTGTGCCACGGAGAAAAGGGATAACCATGCAAATTGCCCTAAAGGTGGAAGTAAGCAAAAGTCACGTCCTACAAGCAGGACTGCTGGACGCTGTCCCCGTGGATTTGGGTTTTTATGCGGATGCCTATCTCAGCTCAGTCCTTCAGCCACAACACGGCACGGGGCCGGCCGCACTGCTGACGTCTGCCGCACCGCGCGGCCCCCGGCCCCTCCGCGGGGGACTAAGGCTCTCGGTCTTACAGATCTCTGCCGCCATCCCCCTGCCCCGGACAGAGCTGGAAAAACGAGGCCAGTTTTCAACGGGTGGCTCCGCCGGTGGGGAAGGGGGCACATTTGCTCTGCAGTTACGGGGTCTTCGCCCTCTGCGTTTCGCTCAGGCCCAGCAGCCACAGGGTTCTCCCACTGGCGTGGAATGAGGGGCTGCGCCCACCATCAGGCTCCACGCCGCTGGCTCCCTGGCAGCGCTGGACGAGCCCAGTCTGGGGATGGAAGGAATGGCAGAGGCTGGCCCCTTTACCCCACCGAGGCCTCCTGCCAGGGGCCAGGGGTTTAACAGGAACCTGCCGGCCCATGCCGCAGGGAGCCGGCCGGCGCGGGGCTGCCTCCTGGCAGAGGGAGAGGCGGCCTCCTCCGTCGGCGGGGCGAGGAGCGGCTCCCACGCATTCCCTTGAGTCACCGCTTCGTTGGTGGCCTCCCCGGCACGGGTGGCTCAGCCCCGCCACCCCAGCACCATTGGAGGAACCATTTTAGGCTCCGGTGACAGAGGCATCAGCAAACACTGCTATAAATAGTGGTGTCGAAGGAATGAGATGGTCAGGCCATCCAAATCCTGGCACAGCCTTGCTAGCACTGATAGCGAGTGCCCTTTGCTTGTTCTCCTGCCGCCAGGTCCTCTAATCTATTCTTCCAGCTCCGGGTGTTTCTGTCATCCTGTCACCAGCTCCCCTGCCCTGACATTTTACCCTCCTGTGATGGCTGCAGGTTGCTGCCTGCACGTGTTGGCTCCTGTTCTGCACTCCAGAAAGGACATACATAAAATAAAGCGCACCACAGGGACAAGGTGCAGTCCCCGCCAGCGCAGCCTGGGACCCTTCCCTGCCAGCACTGTGGGGCTGCAGGGACAACCCTGCGTTTGCATGGCCCCTGCATGGCGGGGTAGGCACACAGGCATCACCACAGGTATATGGGGTTTCACTGCACTTAGGAGCACTCCTGGATTTCTGCTTTTCTTCTGCAAGGAGCTGGAGTCACCCTCCGGACCTGACATTACTGCTGGATCATTCTGATCTCTGCTACGATGTGGGGAAACTGAGGCAGGGAGGTGTCAGGACCTGCCCTACTCGTGCTCTGCCCAACCTCCCTGATATGCAGCTGGTCATTGGGGCATCACACCCTCACCAACTGGCCCCACAAGTTCTTGTGGTTGAATCCTGGGCTTATCACAAAAAGCAGTTCTTGCTATTCAATGGCCATGATTACCTTGTGAACATCTGCGCTGACAACAGCTGAGTGGCAGCATAATTTTCCATCGGTTCTGCCTCCGCTTTCTCCTCCTCCATGTCCTTTATTTTAAAGCACACTCATTTCAAAGCCCTTTGATGCCTGATGAAGGAAAAATCTCAGAAAACAGGCAACAGAAACAAAAACTCAGGCTGGCAACACACCAACGATGACATCCCCCGACCCAACTGCAGCAAACCTCCCCCTTCCCTCCCTGCATGGCACTGGCCCATGTCTCTCCGTGAGGCTCCTCAGCTCACGCTGGTCCCCACGAGCGAGTCACGGGCTCGGGGTCGCCTTTGCATGGACATCAGAGCCAGCTCTTGGCTTCTGCATGGACATCCCGACCTCTCGGGGCTGGGTGAGCCCCCCGGACTTTTGCTGGTGCAATATGGGACTTACCAGTGCTGGAGTTTGATTTTTCCTCCAGGCATCTGGTGGAAGAACATGCAGGATCGGGGGTGGGTGCTGGGAAAGCGTCCCCAGTGAACAAAGCTGCTCAAGAACACTCTCCACTGAGGGCCGTGCAGAGATGCTGCCCTGGGGCCTATGGACATTCCTTGGCTATATTTGGTGACGGATGGAGAATTTGTTGCTTCCCCTAAACCATCTGTTCTCTTTATTGGCAGGGAGGAGCTAACACCAGAACTGCAGTGTCGCTATTTGGATAAACCCGGTACTTCAGCAGCAATAAATCTCTTCTAAAAAGCTTTTGCTGCCTCCCACCTGTTGGCTGGGAGAAGATGAAGTTGACAAAAGTCTTCTGCCAAATTGTATTTTTATCCAGGACTTCATCACTAGTCTTGGTTTCAATAAAAGCCTGTGCACGAAGCAGAGGGAGGTATCACAGCACATCTCATGTCCCTGGAATCCCACTTCTCCCAGCGGTCTCCAGCTCCCAGGTAGCTGCTTTTGTTACATTTTTCTGAATTCTGTTAAGTCCCAAAAGGCCCATTTTCTTCTCGTCACCCCCACCCCTTCACCATAAACCCTGGGAGGTCCCAGTCAGGGGCCCCAGACTCTCTTGCTGGCTGCACCAGAGAGCCAAAATACCCATTGTGAGAATCGCAATAAAGTTGGGCTGGGATCAACACAGTTTATTACAGAAAAACACCCAAAGTGGTTTCATTATCATGGCAGCTCATTCACAAGAAAAACCACTGGAGAACAATGAAGTGAAACTCACAGCAGTGACATGCAGCAGGAGAGTCTGTTGGCCAGCACGGCACAAGAGGCACAGCCGCACCAGCCCATCGGGACGGGAGACACACAGCCAGTCCCGGGGACCGCATCGCTCCCCCTGACCCCGCAGATGGCATGGATGGGCACACGAGGAAAGTACACAAGCAGCAAATCCACTTCTGCCAGTCGTAGCGATGGAGGAGAAGCAACGTGTTGGAAGCCACATGGATGAAAGCAAACGGAGCAGCCATCGCAGGAAGGGAAAACTCTCCCTGTGCAGGAGGGACGCAGGAGGTGCACAGGGCGCTCATCTCACCCGGGGAGTGTTTCCTGAGCCCCGTGTCTCCCAGCCACCCCTGAGCTGTCCTGGCAGCAGGAGGGCTCTAAGCAGAGTCACTAAAACAGCTGCCCACCCGGTGCCGCTGCCCTCGGGCTCACGCCCAGCTCCCTGCGCGTCTCAGGGCCTGAGAAGGTAGCAGTGAAAGATGCAGAGATCCAGGGCCCTGTCCCAAAACCACATCCAGAACCACAACATGTCATCTCCGTGGAGCTAACAGCACCTTGGGACAGGGCACCTCCTGCACAGCCCAGCCCTGCCCACACCTCACCGGGGCATGCGCCCCTCGTGGCACCCACCCCTGGCAGCCGCACACGTGTCCCGCATCCCATCCCATCCCACCCCACCTTCACCCGCCAGCCTTGCCTTCCGAAGGGCTCACTGGCGATGTCATTCCCCTTGCGATGTCACCTCCTGCGCTGGCAGGAGCCCCTGCGAGCTGAGCTTGGCCAGGCTTCCAAAATGGGATCTTCAGGAAACACCTTGGAAATGTTTACTGGGAGGCCAGGCTGTTATCCCTCACTTCTGCCAAAAAGGGCTGCGAGATACTGTTCAGATCCCAATATCTGGGGTTCACATTGAAAAGACAGGACCTTTTTATAGACCTGTACATTAATAGATGTGTTACTGCAGTACTCATTTCTTTCAAGACTTCTTTTTGTTTGGATTTCAGACCTTCCTCTGAAGCGCTTGTCACCCAGGTGCTACAAATAGCAGACTGTCGAGGTGAAAGAGGTGGTGGCAGGGTGGAAGTGCAATTTGCTTTTCATTGCTGTAGGATTTAGTGCAATGATGAAACAGTCTCCAGCGCCAATAAGGGCATCGTTAGCTTATTCGGATATTTGTCAAAAGTGCAATAACTACCACTCTAGCCTCACTGTTGGGAAAGGCTGAGCTGTTTTAGCTGAAGCCTCCCTGCAAAGTCAGGCCAGGGGCAGACGCATACCGGGGAAAACTTCAGCCCACGGAGTTGGTGTTTGCAAAGCCAGAAGCAACTGAAAATACTGATAACACTGGGCATCCTTTGTGCCCAACTGTGGCACGCTCTGCCTTAAAGAATTAAAAATAATAACAATAAAACAAAACAACCACAAAAGTAATAATCTTTACATTTTTATCCTGAGAGTGTCCTTCAGGACTGGGCTTCATGCAGTAATGTCAGTGTGATTTTCACATCAGTTTTGGAGCAGCACTCCAATTGATTTCTCTTCCTGTTTTTTAATCAGATTTGGTTCTTTCTCACAGCATCACTAGCAGAGGTGTCTATTTTAGGAAACACCAGAGGTTTTAAGAAGCTGAGGAGAAAAAGATTACCAGCTCCTATGGGCTCAGCTTGTGGGGGGGGGGGGAATACTTTAATTAAACCCCCAAGGCTGAAATTCTCTGCAGATTTACCTAAATGGTCTTCAAGTGATGTCCCTAATATACTAGGGTCTGCTTTTAACTTAACTCAAGCCCTAGGCATGTGCCTGGAGGCCCCAGAAGGCACGCACAGGAGCTGGGCTTTGGATGCCTTACTGAGATGTTTAAGTGCCAACTCACGCAACTGTGGAACCCGCATTTAGAAACCTGGGCCAGTGCCACACTGGCCCAAAGCTCCAAGCAGGAAGCAGGATTTTTATAAGTGTTTGTTTCTATTTTTCCAAATTTCAGTGTATGAAAGGAAAGCTGTGCAGCTGACAAAACCTTGGTGGAAGGACAAAGATGTGAGAGGTTTTCTGGTTGGGGAGCAGGGGCTGGATCTCTCTTGGGTTCCCAGCAAGGGAACAAACTGATGGTTTCATTTTAGTGCAAAGGGACAGTATTTTGTTTCAAAGCTGCAAGAAAGGCTTTTTTTGTGCTTGCAACTTTCCATTTCAACAGTTCGGCCTGAATATTTGCTCTTTAAATCAAAGGCTTTGGGAATCACCTGGAGTTTGAAGAACGGCCGATAGGTTCAACCTGTCTGGCACGAGTAGCCCACAAAATGCAAGACCCATCCTCGAGAGACGCTGCCTGAAGCAAGTGCACGGTGCGGACAAACAGGGAAGCAGCTCGTGGGAGCCTCCGGCGCCACAAGGAGGGGGACAACGTCACGACATCACAAGAACACCGAGGCAAAAGGAAGCTGTCGGAAGCCTCCTCCTCCGCCCACGTCTGCACGAGGCTCCTGCCGGGAGCGGCCTCGCCACGCGCGGCCCAGCTCCGCGCGCGCTGCTCGGTGACCTGCCCTACTCGCTGTTCTGGGGCTGCTTCTCCTGCGCTGGCCGCTTGTGCTTCTGGGCGACGCCGTAGGGGACGTGGGCAGCGACGGTGCCCATCTCCTTGGCTCCTTCCACGTGGAACATCTGGTCGTCGAAGAAGATGTGGGGCCGGATCTTCTTCAGCAGCGGCCCCTTGGGAGCCCCGGCCAGGAAGAGCGCCTCGTCCGTCTCCAGGCCCCAGCTGCGCAGAGTCTTTAGGGCTCGGGCTCCCGAGCTGGCGGCACTCCGGGCCGTGACCAGGTAGGTGCGAATGGGACACTCCATCCTCAGCCCCTTGGAATAGAACTTCTTCTGCAGCTTCCCCAGGGCCTCCAGGAAGCCCTTCAGGGGTCCCTGCCAGAGCAAGGGGAAGCCATCACTCCAAGACCTCTGTGCCAACCCCTGCTCCCGGCACCCAGTCCCACCGGGGCCGGACACGCTGGCCAAGCCCTTCTCCCCACATGGCCCCAGAACTGACAGCGAGGGGCAGCCGGAGCCATCCCGTGGCCCAAATCTGGCAGTGCCAGGCTGCTGGCTCACCGCGCGCCACGCTCCACGCGCCAGCCCCGGCTTGTCCCCGCGGCACAGCCACCCCTGCGGGCTGCCTCTTCCCCAGAGGCTTTTTCTGGCTGCACCACGCCAGGACACCCAGCACTACCTGTGCCAGAGGCTTGTTCTCGTGAGCCTTTTCGTGCTCAAAAAACATGTCCAGGCCATGAGCCTTCACGATCTGCTCTGACTCATCCGAGAAGAGCACGGCATCGCCATCAAACGCCACCCGCAGCTGGTTCTCCGACACCTCCAGGTCTTTGCTGGGGCTGAAGATGGTGGCCGCGGCGATCCCTGGGGACATAAAGCGCAAGGCGAGAGGTGGCAGTTGCCCAAGGACGCAGCCACACCGCTCATCTGTTGAGGAGCAGAGCAAAACACAACAGGCTGCAAGCAAACACAGCGAGGAAATGCATGCACCAAACAGTGCCTGCAGCTTGGCCCCGAGACCATTTACAGCAAAAACAAGTCCTCAGATGACAAACCTCACTTTGCATGCAAGAATTAAAGGGGCAAAATTGCCTTTGCCTTGGAAGAGCTGTGGAGCTCACAGAAAGCCTCATTCCCATGGAAACTGGAGGCTCTGGAGCATCAAGGATGTCATATCCTTGACGGGATGTGGGGCAAGGCAGGCCCCACCTGTACATCGACGCAGGGACATTGGAGCTATTGCTCCTGGCACCAACCTCTGCAGGCTCTGGCCGTCCCCCCACCCCCCAGGCTGGACCCCAGACTCACCGTCTTCAATGGCCCCACTCACTTTCTCGGCGTCGGAGGAGAGGTACAGGTTGGTGTGGTAGGCCTTGAGGTAACAGATGGGGCTGTTCCCTCCCGTCATGCAGAACCTCTCGATGAACAGATCTGAGGGCAGGTGGGCAGCAGGGTGAGCCTGGCCCCCCCCGGAACGGCCCTGACACAGCCCCCTGGGTCTCCCAAGAGCTGGCAGGGTGGGGGCCAGTTTGGGTACCACAACTCAACAGCACTGCTGGCAGCCGGGCATCCTCACTGCCCGGCCTCCACTCAAAGCCCAGGAAGAGTGGGAGAAGTGGGCTCAGCGTGAGGTTGGTGGAAGAGACAGGAGAAGGCAGCTCCTTAACCCACTGCCAAGCCGTAACTCCCTGCCCAAAAGCCGGCAGTGCCTGCGTGAAGGACGGCTTTGCGCTCAGCTTACCATAATGGTTGATGCTGTTGATCAAGCGCACCCCGACCTGGGCATGGTTGTTGGTCATGAGGACGATGTCGAAGAGCTCCTCGCTGTCGGGGTAGAGCTGACGCAGCTGCGTGTTCACCGCTTCCAGCGCCTGCGGCACCCAGGGACAGCGAGGGTCAGCGAGCCCCGGGCACGGCCCTGCCGCCCTTCTCACCGAGCAAAACACTCGTGTCCACCGGAGCCAGGGACCTGGCCCCAGCTTACACCCCAAGCCATGCTGACACCAGCGAGCAGCTTCAGCTGGGAAAAAAGGCTGATTTGGGGAAAAAACACACAGCCACTCCTCTACTGCCTAACATCACAGGTTTCAAGTTTTCATTAGGAGATGAGAATACATTAGCTCAGAGTTACAGATAAGTGTTTTTTCAAGCAATCAGGAACAGAACATGTCTCTCCCCAACAAGTGAATGTGTTTATTCATCAGGAATAGGTGAGAGATTGCTCCAGCAAGGGTCAGCAGAAGAAACTGCACTACATCCAGCCGAACTGGGGCAGAAATTGCAAAATATTTTTTAAATTTGAAATGTCTCATTTCAGCATGTCAAATTAGAAACTGGCCAACTCTGTAGCAAGACTAAATTCAGCCTATTTTATTGACACACAGAGAGAGAGAAAGAGAGAGAGAGATGAGAATTCCCTAAATGGAAGCTTTAAATATGATCCAAAGAGATGATTTCTTCAATTCTTGGGCTCAGCGGCCAATTTGGAAAATTCAGCATTTCCCCAGTCCTGGAAGCAGCATATCACTTGCCAGGAGGTTTATCTGCACTCTTTGCTCCGTGGGTACATCCCTCATTTCCCATCCCTTCCGCATGCACAGCACCCCACCGTGCCCCCCTCTCCCCAAAACTCGTGGGTCAGGTTCAGCTTACGTGGGCGGACGCTCACCTTGACGAAGGGGAAGGCAGCCCCGGGGAGGAAGGGCTCGTTCTCATGGTCCAGCTGGTATTTCACGTAGGCCTCCACCCCTTGCTCATTGTAAATCTTCTGCTCCTCCTCCATGCGGAAAAGCGCCCGCGACGACACCGCGATGGTGATGGCGTTCTCAGGCTTTGGCTGCGCAGAAGGGGCGACAATGAGGAGGCAGCCCGCGCTGGCGGCAGCTGTCAGCCTTCACCACGACAGCACAGCCTTCGGAGGACGGCTGCACTGCTGTGCAGCTGCCAGCCTGACCTTTCCCCGCTTCAGCAGAGGAAGCCCTGATGCACCCTGACACACGGTCCCCAGACATTCGGGATACCTGAGGCCCCTTTTCTGCTGCTTGCACCATGCTCAAGCCCTCCCACGGCAAACAGGCTCTTGGGACACATCCAGACCCAAGGCACTACCCGAGGAGAACTGCTTGACCCCGCACAGAAGAAATTCATGTGGCTTTTTCCCTCCAGCCAGGAAAAACCACACACTGCTGCTTGGCCAGATCCACACTCCCATGATGCTGTCCAGATGTGACAAACAGCCCATGCCAGCTCAGCTTATAAAAACACTTGATATAGTTGTTGTGGGCGGAAACATGACAAACAGGTGGTGCAAGGAATGATTTATGAGTCATTATTATTAATGTTCATGCGCTTGATCCAAAATCCACTGAAGTCAACAAGGGGCCTTCAGTGGGACCTGGAAGCGAGAGAGGGGACACCAGAAAAGTCAAATCCCATCTTGAACCCCACCGGTCCTCCCTCTCCCCTCAGAGGACGCGAGGGCATTAATCCCCATCACTCACTTGCAAGCGTGAAAGCAAATTCGTTACTGATGGCCCACAAGAAACCCTGATTCCCAGACGAGCAGATCCCGGGACGGGACCACAGCGCAGGCAGCCCTGCTGCTGGGAGCGGGTCGGGGCACAGGGCTGGCACAGGGGGTGCTCCCCGGGTGCTCCAGCCCACGCGCTCTCTGGTTGCATCCCCACAGGGAGCCCGTGCAATCTGGGCCGACAGCACTGCGGAAACACCTCGCCCTCAGCTCCTCCGCAATTTCCAGGATCGCGTAGCACATTGCCCATGAGTAATCCTCCGGCGATGCCACCTGCCCAGAGGCGGAGGGTGCCTTCGCCAGCCTGTTCTGCACACCCAGGTGCTCCAAAGTTCAAGCTCCCACCCTGCCTAGGGCTGGGCTTTGGAAAAATAGCAGCCTGGCAAGAACAAGCTGCTCCATCCGCACTGGGGACCTTCTCTCCCCACAGGGCTGGGCCTGCCCTGGGGGTTGCTCTGCCGATCCCGCCTGGCACAGGATGCACCCAGCAGTGAGTCACCAGCAGCCCCCGTGCCATTCCCAGCACCGTGCCACCCCATCGGCAGTGCCCGGAGCCAGCCCTGCGGCGCAGCTGACGCCTCTTCGAAGCCGCATCAGTACCCAAAATCCCCAGCAAGCAGATTAAGCAGTGGGCGATTAGGACTAGATACAGATTAGCTCAGTCTGAGAACATCACCGTGGCCAGAGGGACCCCTTGCAGACAAATAAGGTCCCATTTTGAACCGGCTCTTTTGAGAAAGCCAGCGAACAACCCCCAGGACACGCAGGATCGTTCAGGTGCACATGGAAGCGGAGCAGCACCACCAGCATCGCTCCCAGGAGCACATCACAGCCAGGTCCCCACCTCACGTTCAGCTGCCTGGGGGGTGTTAGCTATTAACTTGTCATGGGCCAAGTCTCAGCACTCTAACTCATTAATTAATAACTCTGGTGTCATGGGCCATTTATTACCTGAAAATATTAATAACTGCTAAAGGTCTTGGGGCATCCGGCCATCAGCCTTCAGCAAGGAGCGCTGCAGCTCCGAGCGCGCTCTCTGGGCAAGCAGGAGAGCTGGCGGGTGCTGCTGGGCGTTCGCTCCCGGTCGCGGGGCAGCGCATCCTCCCCAGCCAGCCCGAGCACAGACAGCAGGTCAGCGGCACGCACAGCGCACAGGCGTGCTGGGGGGCGAGACACGTGCACAGGACCCCGGCCCCCCCGGGTGCCCAGCCTGAAGCTGCATCACTGTCTCCCTGCAGCGCACACCTTGCAGCGTGGTGCCAAGAGCGCAGGCACCTTGCGCAACGGCAGCAGGCTGCTCAAGGTCCCTTCCCTGCCATTTAAAGGCACAAGCCTCCAGGAGGTTAATTTAAGAGGTAATAAACACAGCAATAAAAATAACCGTAAGCTTGGGGCCTAACTCTGCCCCAGCGTGGGCTGCCGGAGCCCCAGCTGCCTGCGGGCAGGAAGCCCGGCCTCTGGGAATGGGACATGCCAGATCCTGCTCGCTCCCGCCAAAGATTTGCACCTTCGGAGCACTTTCTGCCGGAAAGCCTCGGCCAGGCGCTAGCGCAGCTCGCAGCTCCAGCAGCCCTGCTGTGCGCTGGGAAACTGACATTAAGGAATAAGGCAACTCTGCTCTGCAAGGAGGGAGACACGTTTGACATTTCTTGGAAGTGGAGATTTCATTTGGAAGTGTTCCCTCCTCAGTGTTGTTTGGATGCTCCTCCATGCCCGCTGTTACTGCAGATGATCGTTGCTACATTCAAGAACTGGCTTCACAAAGTCACAGCACTACAGGAACTACGGCACCTCAACTCCTCCACCAGAGCGCTGCGAACAACCCAACAAACCCCACTTTGCCTGTGAAACATCACAGTTCTGGTGGAACGCACCCTTCATTTTTAATAGAAAGTGTGCGCATCCCGCAGCCCTTGCTGGGATACGTTTAGTCCCACAAGGGCTCGTGGATCCTGCGCAGGACCCCATCCCGACACAGCCTCCAGCCCTGGCCAGTTTGGGCACCCGGAGTGCCCTCAGAGCAGCACCCAAGGTCGGCCACGGCTGGTTGCCGCTCGTCGCCCAACAAAACCCCCAGGAAGTGGCTGTGGGGCTCTGCTCAGCCGAATCCAACTGAAGTTGTGCCTGAGGTTTCAGGGTCAGCTCCTCTTCCCTCCTCCCTTCCCACCGGAGGCCGCATCCAGCCCTGTCCTGAAGCTCCCCCAAGAGATAAATGAGGCGTTTAACAGAGGTGCGAGCAGCACGGCCGAGGGGGAAGGCCCCATCGTAACCCTGGGTGCATCTCCGGGCTCAGCCCGGACAGGAGGGACCGGCGGGGACCCACGCTGACAGCCCAGTCCCAGGCACAGCCTCCACATGGTCCCCGAGGTCCAAACCCCATCTCGGACCTGAGTGACCTTTCCAGCACGCTCCGGCTCCGTAAAGCACAAATCCCATCCCAGCCCCAAACACCCCAGTTTTGGTAGAAAGGTGGATTCCGGTAGTGACTGGAAATGCCACGTTTTCCCCCACAGACCCAACAGCTGGCAGGCCTTTAAATCGCCCCCCTAATCGCATGTAAATCCTGAGCAGCCCCCCAGGGATTAGAGACAGACATTTGGAAATCCCACATGTTCCCGGGCCACGCAGCAGAGCTGTGCCCTCCCACTCACAAGAGCTGCAGGCACCCACGATGGCACCCAGCACCGGCAGCTCCCACTGCCACCTCTGGAGGCCACCGCTGGCTCCAAGGCAGGGCCACATCGGTGACCCCAGTCTGCACCCCCTAATGCAGCAGATAATTCTGCATCGCCTGGGGCTGAATCTGCTTGACCCAGCTCTATCCTAAAAACCCAGAGGAATGCTGGCAGCTGGGTGCTGCAGAAGACCGAGTCCTTGTGACCAAGTTCAAAATTTGGAGGTGAATTTTGGTGCGAAATTTGGACACAGAAAGGAAGAGGTCCAGGGTCAAACATGGGTCCCCTCCCCAGCTAAAGCATCCCAGTAGCCACTGCACCCAACACCTACAGAAAAACCAGTACAGGAGGCACTCCGTGAGCTGGACAGGTCCCCATGGGCACAGGGGACTGGCAGGGCAGGGGACAAGGGGGGCACCCAGAGAAGCAGAAGCCCAGCTCCCCAGCCTGACCTCTCCTCCCCACATGGCGTCACTGGAGATGCTGGGGGACATTTTCCACATTGCTGAAGAGTGACAAGTCTCATTGCTGACCTCCTCCAGCTGGCAGGAGCGAGGCAGGAGCAGGCATGGGAGCCAGGGCGCAGGAAGAGCAGAGACCCTTGCAAAGCAGGGAGCCCCACGGGCTGCGGGGATGCTGTGTTAGCCCATTCCCCAGCCAGGAACGTGCTCCCCAAAAATGCGCCCCCAAATCACCCTGCCTCCTGCCACCTTACAGCCCATCTCCAGGAAGCAGCAGCCCTGGCTCACGCCTGCTCCCACACCGGCACGGAGACGCTTGGTCGAGAGGACAGACAGACCCGGCACCCGCGAGGGCACGGACGGACAATAGCAAACTCCATTTCCTGCATGCACGAGGGAGCCCTGGGAGCTGCAGGCCCCTGCTCAGGATCAGATTAAAGTTCAAGGCAATGGCTGGGATGTTTTTGAGTTTTCAAAACACATTATTTATATTGCAGAAAAGTGCTCCACAGCCGTCCATCACGGGGCATGACAGCCGCCTGGCAGGGCCATGCAGCCCAGCTGTGCGCGAGGGCAGTCGAGCTGCCTGGCCGCGGGCACGGGGCCCCAGCCTACCCCAGGGAAGGGTGCAGGGCTGGGCAGACACCGTGGGCATCACCCCCAGCCCCGCATGGATGCGGGGCACAGCCTGACCTCGGGGCCCTAGCACCTGGATCTTGCCTCTGACGCTGGTTTGCCATGCAAGCAAACCACACCACTGCCTTGTGCCTCAGTTTCCCCATCTGTACAGCAGAGACAGGTGTGCTGGACACTGAGTGTGCTGCAAGGAGAGGAAGACAAGGAGCTTGGGCAAACATCCGCAGGAGTCTGAAAGCATGGCATGGAAGATAAGCGGCCGCATCCTGCCACCACGCTGGGCTGTCCCTCTCCTGCAGGCAGGGCAAAGGCAGCAGCACTGCCGGCTTGCAGCGGGTACAGGACTGGGGGTCCCCAGCGGGGAAGCACAGGGGTGCCCCCAGTCGGGGTCTGCAGAGCAGGCTCCCCGTCGGCTCCCCTCACTGGAGGTCACAGGCATGGAGCCTCGCCGCGACCGGCACCACGTGCCCCCAGGCTCCGCGGGCAGCGGCTCTGCCAGTGCCCCACGCTCTGGTGCCCGCAGCCCCGAGGACGGCTCCGGCTGGGGGCTTGCAAGTGGCGGGGCCAGGGCCAGCCCGCAGCCACCCCGCCAGGCTGCCAGCGCAGCGCTGCCACAGCTATTCTGAGACACCGCAGCGCTTCCAGGCACTCCCATTTTTAAACCCGGCAGGGCTCAGCCCTGGTTAGATAACGCAGGCTTTGCTCTAATCTCCCGGAGCGGGGGAGCCCAGTGGGGCGGCACCAGCACCCCCAGGACTCAGGCAGGGATTCGGGCTCTGGGCTGTCCCCCAGCTCAGCCACGGCCACCTCCTGCCCCTGGCCAACAGCCAGGTGCAGGGGACGGGCAGCTCGAGGCGCACCGAACAGCTCCACAAGGACATCTCAGCCCTGGAGGGACCTGGGGAGATCGGGGTTCTGGACAGATCCCAGGCAACCAAGGGCAACCCAGGGATGCCATGAAGGAGGGGGGCACCTGGAGAGACCCGGGGCTTCCCTAAGGACCTGGAAGGAGATCCCCTGGACGAGGATCAAAGGAAAACCAGAGAGACCCAGGTGGACCCCAGGGCACGTGGAGGAGACAGGGTGCCCAGAGGGAACCACAGGGGACCTGGAGAAAACGGGGCCCCCAAACGGACCGCGGAGGACCTGGAAGAGATGGGGCAAACGGAGGGGGGCATGGAGGAGATGGGGCACGCAGAGGGGAGCAGAGCACCGGGGGCAACTCGGGCGGCTCCCCCCCACCCCCGGGCTGGGGCTCCCCTCCGCGGGCTGGGGCGCAGCCCTGGGCTCTCACCGATTTGGGCTTCTTCTTGGGGGCGAGGTTGTCGTAGAAAGCCTTGGCCTCCTCCCAGGGCCGCCCCGCCGCGCCCGGCGCCCCGGCGGTGCCCGGCGGCTCCAT
>VXAL01016517.1:3125-17687 GCA_013399475.1 Chauna torquata
CGGCTGTTTAGCTGGGTAAAACCACCACAACCACCACCAAAACAGAAGCCCTCGACAGAACAAGAGCTTCTTTCGCTTTCAGAACAGAAAAGTATTTCTAAAAGCCTACACAACATATCCAAGTTACATCTTTCAAGGACAGGTTGTACACTCACCTACAGTAAACACCAAGTTTATCCAAATAAATTATTTTCTTTACAGAATTTATTTTAATACCAATTTTAACAAAAATAAGATTTTCTTAAACTAATGTAATGTGTAAGCCTCATGAAGTTCAACAAATGGAATTGCAAAGTCCTGCCCCTAGGAAGGAACAACCCCGTGCACTAAGACCATGTGCAACATGCTGGAAAGCAGCTTTGCTGAAACGGACCTGGGGCTCCTGGTCACCAAGTTGACCATGAGCCAGCAATGTGCCCTTGTGGCAAATTAGGCAAACAACCTCCTGGGCTGCATTAGGCAGAGCATCTCCAGCAGGTTGAGGGAGGTGATCCTTCCTCTCTGCTCTGCAAGACACACCTGGAGTGCTGGGTCTAGCTCTGGGCTCCCCAGTACAGGTGACACAAGGACACACTGGAATGGGTACAGTGAAGGGCCACAAAGGTGATTAAAGTTTTGGAGCATGTGACATATGAAGAAAGGCTGAGAGAGCTGGGACTGTTCAGCCTGGGCAAGAGAAGGCTCAAGGGGATCTTATCAATGTGTATAAATACCTGATGAGGAGGGGAAGAGAGAGGAAACTGAAGACAACTGAGCCTGGCACATCACAGTGGAGCCCAGTGACAGGACAAGAAGCAATAAACAAAGATATCCAAGATACTATGTTTAAACCTAATCCAAGATATTGTTTAAACCAAGATTGTTTAAATGAATCCAAGATACTGTGTTTAAACCTAAGACAACCCTTTTTTACTGTAAGGATGGTAAAACACTGGAACAGGTTGCCCAGAGAGTTTGTGGAGTCTCTATACTTGACGATATTCAAAGCCTGGCTGCTCATAGTCCTCAGCCACCCCTCTAGTTGTCCTTGCTCTGAGCAGGGATCTCCAGAGGCCCCTGGCAGCCTCAACCACTCTGTGATTCTGTGCAGTACTATATATGCTACACAGCTACATCACAGGTATATACAAAGGGACATAATTTATTGCTGTGCATACCACGTGATAAGCAATTGCTTATAAACTACACAAGTAACACCATATATCCCTACTAGCTCACTTGCCCTTGTGTCCCTCTCCACTCTCTGCTCCATGCTCTCACATTCCCCTTCCAAGAAGCTTATGTTCATAATGGCTACAAACTGGAGTCATTTAAACAACAGGTTAACTCCTCCTACCAAGGTAGAATCCTGCCTAAAACAGCAACTAGCAAACTTTCTATCACGAGTGTTTTTGTCCTGAGCCGCAAGGTTATACACACGTGTAGATGCACTGAAGCCAGTGCTGGGAATAACGGATATTCTGTGACAATTTAAAAAGGTATTAGAACAGAGTTACTGCAACGTAAGGGAGCCCCACTACACTGAATGTGGACTGTTTCCCCGTGGTGTTCTTTGCCTCACCTCCCCCTTTCACTAATGTTAGTTGCTTCCTTTAGTCTTGCTTCTGTTTATTTATTCAAGAGATTCGTTTTCTTTGCCTAGCTATTTGCTTTACACAGTCATCATAGTCTTCATAAATATAAACTGTCTGATAGAAATTATTTGCTTTAGTTTGTGCTCTTTATTTTCTCCTTTTCCTTGACTTAATCTTCATTTTTTGGAAGGATAATAATTTATTTATTTTAAACTCCACCTACTGAACTTAACTACTTAATTATATTGGGAATTCTTTATAACTATTGACTACCTTTGCCTCTAATCTCATTTTAAGATTAACCAATTGAGAATAAAATCTATACACATGAGAAATGCTCTCAATTCTTATCTATAAGCTAATGCTCTTTAGGCAACTCTTTGTCCTCCATATCACTCAGCAGCTTTAACTTTATTGATGCTGAAGAGCAGAAGACCACTTCTAAGGACTATGCAAAAAGTCACAAAGATTATTCTGTGTTGGCTTGTAAAAGCTCTATACACATCTGCACATCCAATGCAAAGGTTTGGGAAGCCTGGTAGTAGTTTTGTTTTAAAAGAACCTCAGATCAAAAAAGGTTGAATCTACAGGACTTGTTGGGTTCTAAGACATCCTTTGGTATGCAGTATTAGTGAGGGATCATGATCTGAGACAGTGTGAACACACTACCACTGGTTTGAATCAGTAGGTTTTAAGGTTATATATGCAGGAGGAACTGTTGTAGAGGGACAGAGAATAAACAAAACTGAAATACTTCTCTCATATGTTATGATGACATTCATAATGCTATGCAACACTTTCAGGCTGAAAACTTTTTCATCTGAAAGAAGAATCTTACTGTCCTGAGTATGAATTTTTCCACTTAACGTGTATTTGCTTTGACAATCCACACACTAAATGTTTAATTTGTTAACTCAGAAAAACAAAGATCTCCATAGCTACCAACACATATTATGATAGGACACAATATCCCGTAGTTTTTTGTCATCCGAAATTCATACATTCAGTTTGCTGCCATTACAAAACAGGGTGTATTTGAGAAACATCATATTGTTTAGAGATATGAGCTCTCCTCATTTTATTGTAAAACCCAAATATAGTAGAAGTTGTTATTTTCTGAGACGGAACAGAAAAATTAAACATCTTCCAAACATGAAAGAACACTCGCATACAATTCTCACATCCACATTTAATAAGCATCATAAAGAATGGCCTGAAACAAAAAACAAAGTTGCTCTTCTCCATCATCAGGAAATGCCAGGATCTGAGAACAGAAAACAAACAACGCATGCTATAGAAAAGGAATGAATCTCAGCAAAAAGAAGTAATGAAGAATGACCAGGGTATCAGTGTGTCAGAAAAGACAGGAGTATATGGAGAAGCAAGGAAAAAGAGGAATAAACCCAGGCTACAAATTATATCAGGCTCATTAGTAGAGTGAAAACAGAAACATGAAGTTCAAAAAAATATTTTTGGTCATTTGCTTTTAGTTAGACCCTCTTTCTTAACCAACTTTATTCTGCTGGTTAAAGGACATGCACCATACCACATCAATTCAATTCTGGCATATGATTAGTAAAATAGAAAGACGGCCACAAGAAAAGAAAAGATCTTGTCATCGGTTCTGCTGGCCAAAACACTAACTGGAAGTATTCTGGGAAGAGGGTTTTTGTTTTTTTCTTTTTTGCAATGGTTAGGGGAAAACAACAACAACAACAACAAACCACTAGTCTCATCACAGAGTGCAATACTAGCAACCAGGAAACGAAGCCCTCTGAGGGGTGGAGGAAACTTGAACTGTGCCACCTACTGTGGGCAAATTGCTCCAGGTTACAGCCCTAGGATGACGTTAGTAATGTCAGCACTGCAAGCAGCTTCCCTCTCCTCTCTAACTTCCTGAGCATGCCAACTGCTCAGTAAGAGCTATGTTCTTCTAACCAAGATGGATTTCAAGAAACAGTCCATCAGCAGTGCATCACACTAAACAAATGACTGCATAAACATCCACACTTGCTTACTAAAGGTAAAAATTTACAGGTAACATACCACAACATTTATTTACACTGGACAACCACAGCTGTAAGTGTACACGTTGTCCAATTACTCCCACCACAACTACACTAATGCAGAGGTCAGAGGCAGAAGGCAGAGGCAGAAGGCACTACCATGTCATATTTTTCAACATCACTTGAAACGCTAGAGAGAAATAAAACACATCCGTCAGAAGACTCCTGTTAATTATAGATGAATCAGTTCAGCTTTTAAGAAAATGCATAGTAAAATAGCTTTAAGTATGTACCAGATAACCTTTTAATTAGAAGGGCCTGATCATGTAAAATTAAAAGTAGAGGAAAAAGAAATAGCCTAGCAATTTCACTTTTAAAAAAAAAAAGTCAACACTTCAGATAATATAACTATGCTATCTTGAAAAGTAATATACTCTAATAGATCAGCAGTTCTCCTAAATAAGTGTGTTGATAACCACTTACATGTTATAAAAGCTAACAAAAAATACACTGCATCTTACAAATCTGTTCCAGAGAAGTCACCATTGTAACATTCAAATTCAGTACACCTTTTTTTGCCCTAAAACACAAAATTACATCTCTATCAAAACCAAGAAGTTTTTAAAATTAAAATATATAGATAGTCATTGATAATTCAGTCTTTTTTTTTTTTTAAGGGGAACAGATGTTTCAACTTACTTGATTGAGTTTCTGAAGTGGTCTTCAGCTGGATTTTTTACTGTACAACTGTTCAGCAACCATAAATCTGCTTCAGCAGAGTTATCTAGAAGAAAGAAAGATAGAAATCTGTACTAAGAATATCAAACTGTCAGCTCCTACTTTATATCATATACAAAAGACCAAACTTAGCAGTTATCAATAAGTTGACTATTCACAAAATTACTTTAACAATTACATTCTTAGAAAGGTTTTTTGCTTGATTGGTTTGGCTTGTTTGTTTTTTTTAAAGAAGAGCACTTCCATTAGCACTTATTTTTTGCAAAGAAAGAATGAACGGTTATCCCATTTATCAGCTGATACGTCAGTAGGTTGCACACAGTGGATAACAAAGTAAAGAAGAATGGTTGCTACTCAAAAATGCATAATCCCTGGCCTACACAAAGGCAGAAAGATTACAAAACTGCATAAAGCTGCTTTCTAAAAATCAAGTGGTCAAAAAAGCAGGTTTCATTAACAAAACAGAATAACTGCCTCAGATCTATTGTGAATTACTAATACAAGAGAGACAAACTAGAATATATAAAGCATGAATCTCTACTAAAGAAAAGAGTTGAAGTAGTTAATACAGAAAGAAATATGCATATTTCTAGTTTAGATTATATCTTAATTATGGTATAATTACAGTTCAGCTATTTTCAGACAGAAGATATTCACGCAGTGACTATCTGCTTCCACTCAGATAAGCACATAAACTCCTTCCAGAACCAAACCTTTCTGTATGTGCACAGCTTACTGATATCTGAATACGTTAACACAACTGAATCCCACAATTATCTGCCGAAGCACATATATGAACTCCAAACCTGTAAAAATATTCTTATTGTACAAAATTACTAACATAGCTATCTTTCCTGTAAAGTCAGAATTTCTCTTTTCAAATAAAGGAATGAAGATAATCCATCTCAAATACTCAAGTGCTCCAGTATTGATCAGAACAGTTTACATCAGTTTGGATAGGAAAATTCGTGTCACTTTTGCCACTATTCAGCACATCCTGAGTACTGAAGTATTTTTAAATAACATAAGCCAATGAACAATGAGCAGAGTAAAAACATCACTTTTAGGGTGCCTTATTTGAATTGACATCCTGTTAAAGCAAAAGAAAGCTTATAATGATTTAAGCGCATTTACATATGCTCTCACCACAGACGTATCGACACATGCATGAATATCCCTTCCCCCTGACATCACATACTTATGATTCTAAATGCTAAAAGAGAAAAATAATTCCATCCTTACCAGCGTTGTCTCCAAAGAAACTACACTTTTCAATTAACTATCAATCTCTTAACCTAGGAAGCAGGTAAAATGAAACTAACAAGAAAAATAGCAACCGAAAGATATGTTTATGTTAAATGAGAGAAAACATTCAGAATATTTTTTTTTCTTTTTCTCTCTCCTTTTTTAATCTTTGTTGATAGAGATTACACCACTACTTGGATCAAACACTGGCCTCTTCTATGACAGGCAAAGCCTACAAAGGAGTCAGAAATAACATTTAGATCTCTAGCTATTTTAAGCATAAAGCAAACCTTTTGACAGGTTGGAAAAGAACAAGTTCGATTTCAGTCTATACTGAAGTCAAAACAAAAATGGAACAAGCCAAAGAATCTTTCCCCCAACTCAGACAGCATGAAAACAATTCAGTGTCTCTAGACTAATGAGCTTACCATCACTGTTAGAAAGATAAACATCAGTTAAAAAAAAAAAAAAAGTGACTAGAAATGACATACAGAAAGCAAGGAAAAGTATAGTTTCAAAACCAGAAAAAGGTGAACTCTTGGCCTAATCAAATTCACCAAGTATGAAAACAAACACTTAAAACAAGGTTTTCCAATAACACTGTCACACCTTTGTATTTATTATTTTCAGCATAAAATGTTTATAAATTCAGCTGCACACCCATAATGCACCTACCTGACAATCACAGGGGGTACCATATAACAAAAGGCCATGGATACATTTAACAGGCTACAGAAGAGTTGCAGCAGTAGTAATACATCACTGTAAATCACAAATTTTCAAGCTACAGAGATGTCTTTGTTCAGAAGAGAGATGGTGTAATGCATGGAACACTAATTGTGGACTTGCTTTCAGTTCCTCCCCGTACCATGGTCTCCATGTGCAGAGCCTACGAGGAAAAGGAAGTGACAGCCTCACTATCACAACCCCTTTCCCCTAAAGCTAGACTAAACAACCTTTCTTTGAAATGGTATTGGAAGAATACATTTAAGTTCAGGAAGACTTTACATACTAACCCAATAGGAACCATTTCACACAATGCTTTTCATTCCAGGTTACTAATATATTAACTGCTTGTTCAGGATTCTAAGGGACAACAACTGCAACACCTGCACACATTTTACACAAAGAAAATATCTCCCAAATTCATTCAAATCCATTCCTTCATGGGTTTCACCCCTCTGCAGAATAGAGGGTGCAGAATAAAGTTTTCTGCAGAAAAGAATCTTCTGAGCAGTTTAGGTAAAATGAAGTCTCAAAAATCTACATATTTAAAAAGCACTTAAGAGAAACAGAAGTGTAGCAGAGGCTTGTCCTCTCCTTACAGTGGTATTATTTCATACATTTACCTCTTCTGTTCCTGTCTTTATCTTTTAATCTTTCTTATTAACTCATTATCTCTTATACAGGTTTGATTTATATTCAAACACATTATGACACGTATCTACTAATAAAAGTTTTCATCAGTTCTTCAATATGATAGCTAAATCTTCTTAGCTCTCTGCTGCACTATTTGCACACAAAAGAACTACAAGCATTGTTGCAAATTCAATAGGACCTTTTACATTTTCTTAATCAAATTTCTGTTTCAAAACTTTACTTATAAACAGAGTATTTTTGCATCAAGTTGCAGGAAAATATGCCAGTTCACAATGCAGGGGCAACCCGTCAGTGATTACCTCCTGCTTTCAGAACATTTGATGCACTTATGCTAAATGCAAGCAAGACTTTGATGGATATGCTGAAACAAACATGGAACAAAACATCAGATAAGACATGGATGCATAAACAAGACATCTTGAGGCTCCATAAGCACTAAATATTAAACAACAGTGGGGACAAGGGTTTTTAAAAGCAGTGTTCTGACATGACTAGCCACCAGGGTTCAGGTGGGCTTGAAGTAAAATAGCTCTGACAAATAGTTCACACTTCTAAATACATATACACACAGGCAGGATCAGAAAGACCTGAGATTTCCCTGTGTACTCCACGACAAATGATGTGAACTATTTTTGGCCTGGATGGTAAACACTGCATGAATGTAGTGCTGTGCCTACTAAGGCAGCCCATGCAACACCCATGGAAAGGTCTCCACCTGCCAGTCTTTTCAATTCTACCACCCACCTTGTCAGATCACAGTGAAGCTGGGATTGGCTCACTCAGCAGGTTGATGCTCATCTTCCTCAGCAACCTCCACTAGACAAAATTTCAGTGAAGAACAGAGGTTTGTGTTTGGGAATTCTCATAGCTCTGAGGAGGACAATCTAACGTTTACAGAAGGTTTTACTAGCAAGCCATACATAATGAGACAGACATAACTGAAGCAAGAACCATAAGCGGCACGGGGAACATTGACTATGGTAGTGAATATGAGATACGGGTGCCCTTTTCTACACTCTGCAAAAACTTCTTTTCACTAATGGGATTTTTTCTTCACCTTTTTTGTTCTATATATTCAGTCTAATGATACTTTTTAAATGATGGTATTTTGCTGCTCACTGTTTTTTGATGAACCACCTAAACAGAGTTTCTTCTGTGTTAAGACACTTAAAAAAAAGTTACGTCAAAACAGCATTATATTAAATGCTCAGAAATAGATTCAAAACCATGGCCTTTTTGCTTTGTGACATCTTTTCCATGAAAGAAAAGCTACACTGGAAATAAACCACAAAGTCTATCATACTCTCTGCAAAACAGCATAGAGTACAAAGAAACCTAAAGGTCATGGAAACTCTTGAACACTCAACTTAATTAGGAAGCTCTGGAAAACATGAATTGACTGCATTATGCAATACTAAGAGGGTAAAATGGCAAAAGTCTGAAACATCATACCTACACAGGAAAACAATATTTGCAATTCTTTTTTAACTAGCATTTTTAGGTTTGTTATCACTGTAGAAATCATAAATCAGAAGAACTTCTTAAGACAACTTTGGAATACTATCACTTGAAAGTTAAATTGGCTTGGTTTTGCCTTGGTGTTCTAACAAAGTCTTTTTTTTTTTCCCCCCAAAACTCTGTTTCTTTCCAATCCACCCCCCAACCCATCATCACCCTCCTCCCCTTACATCTACTTAAAAATCAAAACACACACAGAGCACTGAAGTAGAAGAAACATGGACAGAGAAGCCCTAAAAGAACAGCCTTTCTTCACTTTCTTCAGCACATCACTTCTTTCTGCATTGAAACCAGTACCAAATTTGCTCACCACTGCTTGCACAAAAAATGTGACTCATAATTTGTATGACATCCTTTTATATCCTGTATATCAACCTGTGTAACCTCAACCTGAAAAAAAGTATTTCTCTACAATCACAGGAAGTTCTCCTGTGGCATTTTCTTCCACTTCTTCTTATCTTGTTCTTAAGTTCCTTGTGAGTCTTCCTCCTCACCTTTTCAAGTTTTCCCTTATTTCCAGCTCTCTTGCACAACAGACACCCCAAGCTTCTCTGTGCTCATGTGCTGTATTGTAGCCTGTGTTCCTATCTCTGAATTTGCCCACTAATGTTGTGTCCTGTGTGTTCTCACTTCCCAAACAGCTCTACCCACTTCCTTTGATCCCCGGCTTGAGACTTTATATTCTGGAGCAAGACTTAGTAATGCCCAAGTTACATATTTGGAGCGTGTACTCACAATTGGACTCTATGTCAATCATCTCCCCCCAGATTAGGCGCTGGTTAATTAATCATCCTTTGGGTCACTGGGCATCAAGGGACATTGGCAAGTATTGGTAAAGAATCTCTTTCATAAATACTAACTCAGAAATGCTGTGAGTCATCAGAAGGTACATCTTCCTCTAGGGACATGAAGTTTGGTCATTTGTTTCTAGACAATAGGCTTTGTTTAACAGAGGAGAAATAGACAACAAGATTGAGAATAACATGAGAAAATACTTTTTTTCTTTACAGAACTTTCTTCACCACAAAAAATATCTAGTTACCATTTGCTAGCTCTCAGTATTTCATAGCATATATATATAATTAACTATTAACTTTTATATAACATGTTTTAACAAAAAGGTTTCAAACTAGCACTTTCCTTGTCTGCTCCCTCAACAGCAAGTAAAAAAACAAAAAATCAAAACCAAAAAGTTACCATGAACTTCCAGAATGTATGTTTGAAATTTCAGTCATATTATCAGCTCCTACCTGAGAAGATATACCACAAATTTACCAATTATACAAAATACTCAGGCAAATGCATGCTGAAAGTACCAACTTCGCAGATTGCAAACATCTTTCAAAACAGTCCCAGTGGTCTCTTATCAGCAGTATTAGGATGTAAAATATAAAAGGGTCATCTTGATTTCATTATGACTTCTGTTTTCTCATGAACACAGTACCTCAGAAGGTCAATAAGAAATTACTTCATCCACATTTAATGAGGAATAATACTATAACCTGGTTCACCCTGCAAATACATTATTTATAGCTCCATATCGTAAGTCTGGCTGCTTATCAAATAAGGTAATACTGACACATGCTTATTAAAAAAGAGTTCTGCCATCATGCCTCTTACCTTAAACTGCAAATATGCAAAGTTGCTATTTTTATTCTCCATTAACATTTCCATTACTGAACAAATTATGCAAGTAATCTTTTCTGTTTTCTTTCAACTTGGACTTGAAAAATACACTAGCTGAACATTTTAATATACATTAACAGTGCGGACAATCTGTATTTCAGGAAGTGCATGTCAACAGAACCCTTCAGGCCTGGCACAGGTGTGCTGAACACAGGACACAGCACAAAAAAAAAGGCATGCGAAAGAACAAATTTTAATTCCAAATATTGACTACGATAAACCTTAAACTCCAGTGATTATCAGCAGCTTATCATCTTCTTTACATCGGAATTTTAAAGTGAGTGATCCATTCTTAAAACACCTTTCTTCTCTGTTCTAGGCATGGCATAGGCTACAGCCTGGGTCCTAGATGATCCTTGGAGTAAACCACCTTTTTCTCCCACTTCAGTATATGCTTACGCCAGACTTAAAGGCTAATCCGGCCGCACTCCCGCTTGGAACAATCCAGGGTCTGCACTGCACCACCTCACCTCACCCAGAGCAGGGCTGGAAGGCCTCAGCCCCTCCATACCCGAGCTGCACAAAGTCACATTTGCCAATTAAGTCAGGAATGGAAGAATTTAGTATACTTTAAAGATTTACCTTGTAATTGGAGCATTGTTGCATTATAACTTCCATTTCAACTCCTCCCCCAGTTTTCAGCCCACTTCTCTGTCCATTCACCCAGCATAGACAACAGAATTTGACTGGTACTTTCCTATTTTATCTTCTCTCACTCATTAAATTTTCCATGCCTTTTTCCACATTCTAAAACTAAGCTTTTTCCAGCATGATACGAGCTTACGGGCTACCTTCTCATGGTTCTTCAGACAAAATCAAGAAGTCAAAGGTGTCTGTACTATGGCGTCATATGCCAAATGCAGAAGAGAAGGCCTGAATTTTAGCTAGTTCCTTCAAAATAAAGACTTCACTACTTTTCTCAAAATGGATCACACAACTACTCCTTGAATAAAACAAGGCCTTAAAACAAGACGCAAAAAATCTCACAGCTAGTGAGGAGGTGAGTTGGCAGAAAGTCTAAACATAACCAGAGTCTGTTCAGCACAGTACAACAAAGTGTTAAGGCATCCAAATTATCTTGGGCAGCAGCACATAGGTGCCCTAGCACAGCGCTCTGAGGTGGGTACTTTGTCCTGCTCTTGAGCACCCATGTAATCTCCATGCATTCAAAGAGTCAACTGCTGCTTTCATTTCACTGAAGACTTGTGATCAGTGTTTATATATTTTAAATATGGAAATATTTAAAACATTTAAATATTTTAAATGTGGAAAGTACTAATGAGTGATTTATCAATCTCTCAGGGAAAATCCCACTACACTAGAACAAGTTCAAGTAGCCTGTTTTAGCTAGGCTACATTACAGCGACATACAAATAACTCCAACAACTCATTCTGATGATTAATGAGGGCAGAATTTGTTTTGTAGACAGACTTTGGAAAAATCCCAGCAACTCCTCCTCCTCTAACTCTTAGGTCTACTTGATTGTCCAAAAATAGTACATGGAGTATGATTCAGTGATTTTTTTTTTGTTTTGTTTCTTTTGTACTCCCTACATACAGCTTCATAAGCAAAACAAATGTTATTCAAATTAGCAAATACAGACTGATTGCTTCTATCTTAGTCACTAACAGTCTGGAGTCAACCATCAACAACAACAACGACAAAAAAGGCAAATCTTGCACAATACCGTGCAACTAAAGTTTCAAAACACATTGCAAACATTAACTGACTTACCTTCAACACCCATATAGTGAACATGGACCCACCCCTACACCATTCCTCTTTATCTTATAAATGCAGAGAAGATGTTTAAGAGTTTCAGTAATTTCATGAAGCCTCACAGGATGTCTACACAAACAAGCCGAGATCTTAGCCTGATTGTCCCTAATTTCAGGCCTGTTCCTTAAACACAAAACCATTGCCTAGATTCATATGCACAACTTATTTTAGTCTGAGTCATTTACAAGCCAGATCAGCGACATCCAATAACTTTTTGATAAGTTTTAAGGCATCCATGAAAACCAGCCCTTCAGTAATTTGGGTGGCATAGCAAATTGAAAGAAAACACTGAACAGCAGATTAAGTTTAGTATTTTCTATGGAACAAGGAAGGTAAAAAAATTACAATAGTTCTACTAACTCTCTATGAGTGCTCAACCACAGCTCTTGCAGATGTGTTACCAGCTCTCTCAGAGTACCTATTGAAGTCTAACTGTGTTAAACATCTGCCTTCCTCAGCAGAAGGATAGGTCATGTATGATCTCCAGAAGAATCTCTAGCTTTAACAGGGCAAATGGTTTCTCATTTTCAGTACAATGCTTCAGAATAATACTGCAGAATTCTCCACTTTCTTATCTATTGTCTCAGAAGAAAGCTTGCTTAGTAAAAGCAATTAAGACGATTTTACTATATTTTACAGACCGGACTTTCTAAACAACTGGTAAAATGTATGGAACCTGCAAGACAAAATGTAAATCAGAAATATTCTCTAAAATTTTTATTTGGAAATATCACATCAATGTATTCTAAGATACAAAAAAACCACTACAGTCAAGCATAAGCAACTAATTTTGTATGCTGACAGTAAAGCCACAAGCGAACAAAAAAATGAAAATTTTATGGTTTTCTCTACATGCCATATGATCCCGTATGAATTAGCTGCAAACACTAATAAATATTTCAGAATCAAGAAAGATTGACTGGAATCTGCCCCAGGAAGATCATTTTAACCTCCCTTAGGTATAATGCATTGACAAGCCCCACTTAAACAAATGCTTCTATCTGCAGACTTAATGAAATGTTAGCTGCTCTCCCCCATTATGTCTATTCTGCCCAGAAGAAAATACAAATTAAGGGTTGCGTCAGTCCTCCCATGTACCCAGGTACATCGCAACCTGCTAGCCCAGGCACAGCAGATAGAAACCAAAGGCCTTTATGAAATTCATTGGCATCACTGTAGAAACATAGAATGGTTTGGGTTGGAAGGGACCTTAAAGATCATCTAGTTCCAACTCCCCTGCCATGGGCTGGGGCACCTCCAACTTGACCAGGTTGCTCAAAGCCCCATCCTGCCTGGCCTTGAACACCTCCAGGGATGGTGGATCCACAGCTCATCCAGGCAACCTGTTCCAGCGCCTCACCACCCTTATAGTAGAGAATTTCTTCCTCCTATCTAACCCATGTCCTTCTTTAATTATAGGACTGTTTAGCCTGGAGAAGAGGAGCCTCAGGGGATCTCAGTGTGTACCTGAGGGGAAGGTGCAATGAAGACAAAGCCATGCTATTTTCAGTGGTGCCCAGTACCAGGAAAAGAGGCAATGGGCACAAACTGGAATACAAGAGGTTCTGTCTGACCATCAAGACTTCTTCACTGTGTGGGTGACGGAGCACTGGCACAGGTTGCCCAGAGAGGTTGTGGAGTCTGCCTCCTTGGAGATCTTCAAAAGCCATGTGGACATGGTCCTAAGCAACTTGCTCTAGGGGATGGACCAAAAAACCTCCAGAGGTCCCTTCCAACCTTAACCGTTCTGTGGTTCTATGATTATGAACTTGGTGAAGCCTCTTAATTCTAGTCCTCGCAAACAATCAGCACCTCCAACAGAAGGAAGCCCAAAGCATTGAAGCAGTAGATTCTCAACTACAGCAAAATTCCCAGATTAGAATCTTTGCTCTCCAGATAAATTAGACCACAAATGCACCATTTTAAAGACATTTAATTACCTAAGTTCTAGTTTATTATACTTGAAATGATGCAGCTTTACTCCACAGATTTCATGCTTTTTCAGTACAACTATTCTATACAAATTGGCCCATGGCACTTAACTTCCTCACCTCTGTAACTTCCTAATCTCCATGAATGTATATTCATTTTCACAACAGCCAGGATCAGGGTTTTGCTGTAGTCTGCAAATTAAAGCTAAATTTTTTTCCCATATCTGTTTCACAATCTTTCTTCTCTAAATTCTGTCTGCATTAAGTTGTACCTAGAAGCAATTTATTGATTTCAAATGCCTTGCTTCCACTTATTTCTCCTGATACCTAATACCACAGGATTATGGATTTAAGTTCCATCTATCACTTTTAAGAGAGTTAAAATATATAAGGTATTTGAGCCAGATATGTCCAAATACTTATTAAATTGTAGCTTCCAGCTATTTATTGACTTTCTCAGAACTACCTTCACACCTCATCTATTTGTTACTTTATCAGTTTTCTGAAAAGCTGAAGATATGGGCTTAAGGTACCATATCCAGCAGCCAGATAAGCCTTTGCCGTGGTTAATTCCCACCCAACATCCCCAGTCCAGATTATCAACAGAATTCCGTGCTTGTGAAAGCTCCAGACTGAGCACACCGGAAATTAAAGTTTACTGTTTGTACACAACAGACAGATACAGAGCAGGAATTAGCAGAGAA
>VXAL01016518.1:1752-21421 GCA_013399475.1 Chauna torquata
ACCCTATAGAGTATCTCTTTATTGGCAGCTCAAATCCTAACGAAAGGACATGTATGAAGCACCATGCAGATGGAGCAATACTTCTTAAATGTTAACCAACAAGCATTCTTGAATGCTAACGCTACAGAATAATTGGTGTAGTTGTGGCACACACTTTTGGGTCAAGTCTGAGTCCTGCATGCTTAACGTTTTCTATTGCACATGTAACATAAGAATTCATACCACCTTTCACTGTCCAGGTAAATAAGTTACAGAGTTACAAATAGGTTACAAGAATGGCGATATTAAAAATATAAAATCAGATGGATACAAACCTTGCTTCCAAGAAATAGGCAAAGAGGTTGAATTCTGTTTTTATAGGATAACAGTCCTCAGAACAAATTTAATGCGGGGACCAAACAGATTAATGTTGTCCCAGGAGTATGTTGTCATGCTAAATGAGCTGACAGTGCTCTTGAATGATCAGGAGGTAGAAAGCCCCTTCACAACATAACTTAAGAAGTTTATTTAAGGTTTATTTAAGAAGTTTTTTTTAGGTTTCTTCAACATGCTAGATCTGTTCTGCTTTCTCTCCTGTTTCTTTGATCTGATCAATTTCCAGCAAGTGTCTTTTCATTTTATTTGAAGTCCACTCATGTTACACTCAGGAATTAGTACAAAAGAGAGACGGAACTGTTTGAAATGATAACGGAAGCTCACATGTGCATCTATGGCATTTGAAGTGTGTTGATTACATTGAAACGGATCTTAATGACTTTGAAAAATCAGGCTGGAAATCTCACTTTGTCTGGGTTATGGGACCCATAGAGAATTCTTTTCATTTAGAACTTCCTTGCAGGTTCTTTCGGCTGAATTTCAGACGTCCAAAGATAGCTGAAACTGTAAATGATCACATTATATACTTCAAAAATTGACAAAGAGGAAGTAAAAATGGATCAACTTTAAATATTCATCTTTATTTATTTTGTAGTTATTCATGGCCTAAAGAAAAGACCTGACCATCGTGATAATGTTCATTTTTAAAATAAATTTACTGCATATTTAATATAACTTTATGAAAGTTCAGATCAAATGCATGATAGTCTCATTCACTTACTGAAATGAGAGGAAATAGTCTCGGAAAGAGCTGGACTTTCTTCAGAGTTTATATTGATAAAATACTTCTTAGTATTTTAGCCCATTGAGACCATGCTTTTGAACATCTAATAATAACCATGTGCCTGATGATTTTCTACACAGGCAGATGTACAGTGGCTTGTATAAGATGCAATGATACAAAGAGTGGGTAAAGGTTAGAAAAAATTAGGAGATGTGTACAAAAAAAAAAAAAAAAAACCAAAAAAGAAAGGATATAAAAGAATTATAAGAGAAATCNTAGAAGCATCATAAGAGACATCATTATCCAAATGAAACTCTCTTATGAAGTTACATATACACTAATCAAGCCTTCTAAAGTTTATCTGGGTAATATGCAAACCAGATCAGTCATTTCTCTTTACAGGAATTTTAAATTCTAGCTTGCTTTCATGTAATAAATAGAGCCTAAATCAATACAGCCTGAAATCAACAACTAGATGGGCAACCAATGGCAACCAACACTGCAGCATTTTGGAAAGACAGCTAGAATACTTTTCATTTTACAGTCATTGCTTCTATGAGGTACCAAGTGCATGTCTTAAGGAAGAGCTGAGCCGTTTCTCAGCTACTTGTTTCCTAAACAATCCTTATACTGTGAATTAATTCAGTCTAGTTGTGCTTCACCAAGCTTGGCACAAACCTGACTGTTCTGAGGCACTTGTGCATACTCGTGTTCACACTGTCCAGATCCAGCCCCTGTACACTCTCCACAATGCTACCGTAAATTAATCTTATACTGCGTATTGTGATGCAAGCAAGCCAATACTTTCCACAGCACAGCCTGCTTGAGGTGACCATGTGTCTGCAAGGCAAGTGCAGTGTGAGGCAGGGGAAGGGGATGCTCCCACTAGCCCAGCCGCTGTTCCCCACTTCCAGCTTTGCACAGATGCACTGGAGCCCAATGCCCTGTTGCGGAAGGCAATGCAAATGGCAACAGCAGGATCACCAACAATTGGCAGATAATCAAAGCTCTACACTGTCCTTTTCTTCTGTTTATAACATGAGGAAGCACATTCCATCATTTTCTGTTGCTTTTTCCACACACAGAAAATGTGGGATTGGATTAGTGCAAGGGTAAGTCTTCACTGGTCTATGTCTTACTGAGTAGTCTCCACACTGACAGCACTGGCAACATCTCAGCTACTACAGCCTGTGTCACTCTGTAATTCAGGCTAGTATTTCCTCCTTTTTTTTTTTTTTTTTTTTTCTATTTTAACTTCTTCCAAAGGGAGAAAACACATATATTTTGCAAGTTTAAAAAAGTCAGGATAAGAAAATGCAAAGGATGTTGAAAGTTCAGAGAAAGGATTGTTTATTCACTTTTGTTTGTTTTTGTTTTTTTTTTTGTTTTGTTTTGTGTGGTTTTTGTTTGTTTATTTTGTGTGAGTATAGGTTGTTGTTGTTGTTGTTCTCTTTCCCTGTCTGTTTGAGACAGATTTCTATCCCTTTCATCAAAAAAACACCTTGAAAACGAAAACCCAGCTAATTCTTTTTTTTTTATTATTGAACTGGAGTAGATGAGATCAAGGTCTAGCACAGTGGTACATATATGAATATGCTGTAGTGGTAAATGCAGAAGTCCTTTGCATTATTTTATACCTAAGAAAATAATACATCGTGAAACCCACACTGTTGTGGGTTTGTAGGAACAGTTGTCTTCACAAGTAATGGTTTGTAGGGAAAGGTAATTTAATTTTCTCCATCTAAAGAATATAGGTAGAAAAACTGGGGCACAAATGCTATGCTTTAGGTCTGAAACAACAGCTAGATATAATACCCTGATATTACATCGGGTACGAGGAAGATCATGTTACATCACAGGCCTGAAGACTTATTTTCAGTATTGAACTTTGTGTCTTAATCTAGCCAAAATAATCTCTCCTTGACACTAGCCAACAATCATCAGAAAGATAAAACTTGGCAGTGAAAAAAAATCAGATTATTAAAACAATAAATGAATCTTAGAGCTTCCTATTAAAATCGTATTTTAAATCCAAACCATGAAAAAATATAAAATGCTTTTTAAAACTGTAAGAAATAATTCCTCTTGACACCTTGATAATCACTTTCTTCTTCTTTAGACTTTCAGGTGGCCTGACAAATATCCAAACAATTTCCTGTTCTCCTTTGATCTCCAATAATGGTTTTAGAAGGATAGATTACTATGAACCTTAAGCGTTAGGTTCTTTATTTCTGTCTTATCTTATGGAAAAGAAAATATGTGCATGAATGTGTATAAGCACAGTACACAGACAGACACAATTCCGCTATAAAGTGTTGATTGCACACACTGGCAGAAAGCAGTTAGAAAAAAATACTCGATGGGTAATAAGGTATCTAATTATGTTCCTGTGGTTTTGTGATAGATGGACTGGCCCAGGCTGACAATGAGTGCTGAAAAATCCCTTAGCCCTTACCTCTCATATTTTCAATATATCCCACATATGCTAGAAAAATATTTTTGGGAATGTTCTCAATGGTTCTCAGATTACTCTCCCTCTCTGCCTCCCTGACATAACTCCCCTTGATCCATCTGCACAGTATTGATTATTTTGAGGGGATGTGGCTTAGAAACTAAACACCCTTTCATAGGAGAATCATGCTTTCAGAATGAACTTCAGCTATTGAATAAATCCTCTAATCTGATGGCTCATGAACATACTCTTTATATAAACTACATACTAATGGAAGAGAGTTATTGAGATGGAAAAGAGCATGAAGCTGCAATCCCCCACTGTTATAGGTGGCTGTAGATGACCTATAGATATCTCCCACAAATCAATCTGGTTACAAGAAATATATTAAGTCTCAGGTGAATTAAAAAATAATTCTGTCAGTAGTGTTTTCTAGCCTGGTGCATTTATAAAGATTGTTGTAGCCTGCAAAAGAGAAAAGCAGCAGAAGTGTGAGATAGTGGTTTCAAGAAGAGAAGCTGGAACAAGAGTTTTGAAACATACCCCAGAAATTGTAGTATCTTGATTAATGATTAAAGGGTGGCTTTGTTATGCTTTTCAGTGCTGTTTCAGTATGTGTCCCCAGGTTGTGCAGCTGCATCCCTTATATGAAATCCTCTGCTGTTTCACTGCCTATTCTCCCATGGCACACCTGGAAGTGATAACAGCAAGATTAAAGTGTTGCTGCATGAGGTGGATCTTGAACCCATCCTGTACCAGCTCAGAGTCTAGGTTTGTTTTCTGAGGTTTTATCTTCTCAACCACCACCCCTGTAAAGAGTCCATTAGTAATCTAGAACACCCTCTTTATGCACCACGCCTTCCAAGGGAGACTTCTAGACCAAAGGGCTCTGAAAGAGGAAAAAGCCACAGGCAATAAAGCAGTCTCAGTCCTCGCTCAGGCAGCCATTCCACTGCTGGGTATAATGGCACAGGGGTGGAGATGGAGACAGCTCTGGTGAATGGTGTTGACAAATATCAGATTTTTGGAGCTGATGAGTTTAGTTTGCCTGTATATCAACAATGGACTGCGTATTTTGGAGAAACCCCACCTACACCTGCCTTTGAACACAAAAATTATAGAAAAGGGTTTAAAGAAAACTGTAACACACCTTGAAAAGCTACACAGCAGAAAATACAAGTGTGTGTATGTATACTGGGTTTAGGCATCAAGGTGTTGGTAGTGGGGGCCTGCAGATGTTGCCTCTTTGGGAGGAAGCCAGGGGTTGCCCTGTGCCAGATACTACCATTCCAGCTGACTCCAACAGACTCACCGCAGGAGCCCATCAGCGAAGCTGGTGAAACTTCTGTGAAAACATGAATAAGAGAGGTCAGAAAATACTAGACGGGTGTGGCGGGGAGGGGGATGGATGGATGAATAAAGTGGACAGGAGAGTGTTGGAAGAGAGAGAAGCAGTAGAGGGACTACCGAGGTCAGAGGAGGAGGTGCTCCATGATGGAACAGATATCCACGCTGCAGCCCCTGGAGGACCCCCATGCTGGAGTAGCTGGATATTTCCTGAAAGAACTGCAGCCTGTGGAGAACCCTTGCTGGTGCATGGGAAAAGTGTGAAGAGGAAGGCATAGCACTTAGAAACCCTGTTATATACTGACCATAATCCTCCATTATCCATCCCCTGCTTGCATCCATAAGCTTTGGTCAAGATGCTGGGAACGAAGGAGTGAAGTTGAGCCTGGGAAAGGATGAGAGGCAAGGTATTTTTTTAATGCCTACTTGTTTCCAGCTACTCAGATCTATTTTATTTTGAAATAAATTAAATTTAATTTTCCCCAAATTGAGTCGGTTTTCCTCAAGATGTAATTGGTGAGATATCTCCTTGTCTTTACCCTGACCCACAGGCTTTCTCATACAGTTTTCTCTCTCTGTCCTGCTGAGGAGAAGAGTGAGTTAGCAGCTGGGTGGGCATTTGGCTGTTAGCTAAAGTTAACCCACTACAGCATCCAATACACACATACACCTTATGAGTATATATTCAATGATATATTCTAGTAACTAGAAAACAACAACAACAACAAAACCAAAACATTTGTTTTGTTTCAATGGTGAGCAGGAAATAGATTTTATTTTTTATCTACCAAATTCTTCCATGGTCATAATGTCTTGGTACGTCAGGCTTTTCTCACTAACTATGAATATCATAAGCTCTCAGTTCCATTAAATTGTCAAATTAATCAAATTAAAATTTAGCTTTCATTCTATTATCTTTGTTGTCAGATGTGTGCGATAGTAAAATCTAATACTTTTACTACCTTCAACAGCTGCATTAATTTTTAAAGGCTAAAAATAGAAAGCTACATAATATAAATCACTCATGAGAAAGGAATACCTTAGGGATGGGTTCATATTTAATATTGGTTTGAGGTCAATATATGGATGCTAATTATAGCTTGAATTACTGAAAATATAGCTTCAGCCAAGTATCGGCAGCTGTACAGCCTTTCTAAATATTCAGGCTGGTGAGGATGTGATTGAAAAAAGCTTTTTTTTTTTTCCACAAGTACTTCTTACTCTGGAACCGGAACGTACTGCATAAGAATGGTGATAATTTTAGCTATCACAGTTCTATGCTAGTTGGAAAGTAGGAATTGGTTAATTAAGGCAGTGTTATATTCCTGAGTGTTCACAGGGGTAATCCAAACAAGGCAAAGTATTTCAGGTAAGCATGCTGTGTGCAGAAAAGGTAGCTTTGGCCATCTCTACAGTGATTATAAGTTTCTGGTTTTTTTGTCAGAGTTTAAGACTACAACTGTGACAGTGAAGCCCTCTATGTTAAGCAGAGGTGAGACAGTCACAATGTTCTAAAAATCTGCCCTCCCTGATCTGCTGGGTGAAGATGCAGTGTTCCTATTGATGTCCTAGTGAGAGCTGAAGATATTAACACCAGATGAAGCAGCAGCACCAAAACAGATCTATTCTACTCTACAGCACCCAATAGCCTAGTAACTTATTACATTTGCACAGCATCAAGCTAATGTAAACTTTGTGTTCTAAGTTAAATCAATCCTTTGTGCAGTTGAAGCACAGCAACTACAAGCTGCTGTTTGTGTTCTGAGGATTAGAAACAGGCTTTGCAGGTTTCTGGCTTTTTTTTGTGCATTCCAATATGTACTTAACAGTAAGACATTATTACCAGCCACGGCAAATTATTATACAGTACTATTTGCTTATTCTGTTCATGACTATATTTTACAGATATGCATTATGTAAGATTTGTTCATAATTTCATTAACATATAATATTTCCTTAATGTAAAATAAATGTTAGACTACCAATAAGGAAAAGCTGAAATCCTGTTTAAGAGAAGAACACTTGGCTTTCATTCTCTTCTTTGACCAAAAATAGAAACAAAAAGACCCCAAACCCATATTTCATTCCTGCCAGAGAGTATTTTATCTATTACAAATTATCCTCTCCTTTTTATTAATGAATCCTGACGATTTCTTCAGACTTACTTGCCAACCATTCTTGCATGTTCAACAGATTATTCTTGATGATTAACTGATCATTCTGTCATTAAACTACCTCAGACCTGACGTTCTGTTGAACAACCTTGTAAACTTGGAAGATTACCAGAAAGTAAAAACTATGAAGAATGAAATAAAAGCTCAGTGAATAAAATAGTATCCATATGAAACAGTTTCAGCTGTTCTGACTCAGCTTAAAAACAAAACAAAACAAAACAAAACAAACAAACTAGCTAACTAACTAACATAGGACTTATAAGTGCACTGTCAAGTAAATCAGAGGAAAAATGACTCACCTAGAGATGTAGGACTGAAGTAATCAAGATTCTGTATATGTTATAACATGCACAATAATATAACTGTGGAAAGAACAATGCAAATGATGCATCTACCAGTAAATTTGAAATTTTCATATAGCACAAGAAAGTTTTGGTTGAATATGAACTGTTCTTTCACTACTATTTTCAGCCTTCTCTCTTCTTTTTTTTTTTTCTTCAGATTTTATTCTTGCTATTGTGAAAATAAAATTTATTTAACTCCTCCATAAAATGCAGTAATTATTCTACTGCTGCAGAAGATCAGATAGGAAAGTGTGAACACTTTACTGAAAATCTCTTTATTGAGGTTATGACGACAATACTGATAACATTTCCAGCTTAAGTGGAATATGAAAGTACAGAGCCAAACATTTTTTTCATTATTGGAGGATCAGGAGATATTGGTGTACACAAGTGATGATAACAGTGTTTTTAAGCAGGCATTAAAATTAGTGAGAAAGGAAAAATGATTGAAATAATTTCTTCAAAATAACCCAGTGCAGCATCTGCTGAATGAAATGTTGCTGATAAGTGGATATGAGATCTCTGCTGATGGTAGGTTCAAGCTCAGTCAGCTGGAGCAGATACAGAGGATCAATCATGGCTTGATAATTTTGCATATATTGTAGGAAAATAATATCAATATTATCTTGCTTTCTAAACACACTAGTGTAATGAATGGCTAATTCCATCTGATTTACATTGTTGTATTGAGTCTTCAGTGTTAATTCCTCTTACTTCATTTCATATGATGCATTGACTCTCTTTGTTAAAACAAAATATAGTGCTTATTCTATGTTCACTTGAACGCTGCACTCTGTCCTGTGGAGCTGCACTGATACCAGTAGGCTTCATAAGACTGAAAAACCTCTGTACTGTGCTGGGCGCAGAACTAGACATATATCGTTATAAATATTTCTAGGCATATTTATACATACTTTTTATATTTACATGTAAAAGTACAGTAACTATCATGATTAAGCGTATTGGTACAATCATCGGTGTCCATGGAAAGCACTGACCTCCGTTGGAGGCATCACCTGGGATCTCCACTAGTGCCAGTTATGCAGATGGATTTTATGAAACGGATATCTGTCGATAAAAAGTTAGACTACAATTAAAGCCACGTTTTGCTTATGATCATTAATCACTACTTATTCCCCTGCTTCATGTTCAAACAAGTGATGAGCTCTCCAAAACATTGTTCTCTTGCCATGCTAGTGGTTGAATTTCATCCTGTCTTGAATATATACAGCTACTGGAGGTGAGTGCTTCTGGCTAGCGACTTCACTGGGAGCAGAGGCTACCGACTTTTACTGACTTGCATCTCACCATACTGACAGTAAAGACCAGTTTTGCTTTGTTGCCATCTGTTACCATTTAATTTTCTTCAATACTTGTTAGTAAGGTGTCATGGTTTTGGCTGGGACAGAGTTAATTTTCTTCGTAGAGGCTCACACAATGCTGTGTTTTGGATTTTTGATGAAAATAGTGGCGATGTTTTTGGTTGTTGCAGAGCAGTATTTACATAGAGCCAAGGACTTTTTTGCTTCTTGTGCTGCCCTGCCAGTGAGGAGGCTGGGGGTGCACAAGGAGCTGGGAGGAGATATAGCCAGGGCGGGTGACCCAGACCGACCAAAGAGATATTCCACACCATATGACGTCATGCTCAGCCATAAAAACTGGGGTAAAGAAGGAGGAAGGGGGGGACATTGGGAGTGATGGCGTTTGTCTTCCCAAGAAACCATTATGTGTGATGAGCCCTGCTTCCTGGCAGTGGTTGAACACCTGCCTGCCCATGGGAAGTAGCGAAAGAATTCCNCCAAAATGACTTATGTGGAAATAGCTGTTGTAGGTGTCAGGCTTTTACACAAGAAATCACAATTTTACACCAGACCACTTGTAGTGACATCCCAGTTCCAAAGTACCGACCTATGTAATACTCGGTTCCAGAGTGAAGAAGAAAGATTTTATGGAAAATTCAGGCAAACATTTGCAGAAAACCTTTAGCTGCAGTTCTGGAGGTTAAAAAGTGAAAAAAAAAAAAAAAGAAAAAAAAAAGTGAACAGCCTAAAACTAATAGAAATGGGTCTTCTAATTTAAGATATTCTGGGGAAAAAAAAAGTACCTTTGGGAAATGTTAATTTGTTGTAAGACATTTTTAATGGAAAAATGAAGTTTTTCTCAAGTCTACAAATTCTGGGACTTTATCTTGTTGTTTTATGGCTTTTTTAAAGTCATAAACATTTGTAGCCTGTTTTCAAGCAATTCTTGTGAAATATCTGTTTTACATTCTGTCATTCGATTTTTCGTTCATCTTCAGGCATCATTTTTGGTATAGCTTGCTGGCCTCAGATGAGGCTGTATTACAGGCCTGAATATAATTGTATATTACTGTGTCAGAAGAAAATAATGAATGTTTTTCTTTCTGGAAATGCCATTGTGAACTACAAAAACTCTGAAACCAATTCTTTAAATTTTATTTGGTTTGACTGAATTAAAGGAAATAAAATTTAAAATACTCTGTGTACTAGCAGCCCAGATCTTCAGGCAAAAAATAAAGCCTAAAAAGCGACTTGAGCTTTGAGAAAAAAATAATTCAACTAAATCTATTCAGCTCCTTTACAGGTGCTGCTTGTCTTTTCAAAGATCGCTCTTAGCATTCGAGAGGTAGTTGCAGCAAATAAATTGCTTGTTCAAGATAAATTAAATGGAGGGGTGCATCCATAAATACTTGGTAGAGGGAGGTGACTGTAAGAAGTATTATCATTTTGCAACAGCTTTTCTTATTTCACTTAGATCTGCCCTTTCCTTCAATGTTCTATGTTGCAATAAAAACAAGTTTTTAAAATTACACATTGATAATACCTAATCAATACAAAATGTACAACCAGTACAATGATGGAAGAAGCTCAGCACTAGCCTGTTCTTTTAACAACCTCACTGATTTCAGAGAGTTATTGTGGTGGGTTAACCTTGGCTGGTCACCTGATGCCCAACCAGCTGACCTCTCTCTCACTCCCTCTCCTCAGCAGGATGGAGGAGAAAATATGATGAAATAACTTTTGGTTGAGATAAGGACAGGGAGATCACTCGCCAATTAACATCAAGGGCAAAACAGACTTGGTGTGGAGATTAATTTAATTTGTTGCCAATTAATAACAGTATAGAGCCGTGGAACAGTGTAAGAACTAAGAGAAAACTATAACCACCTTCCTCCCACCTCTATTTCTTCTATCTCCTCCCCCCAAGTGGCACAGGAAAACAAAGAATGGGTATTATATTCAGTCCACAGCACTTCATCTCCAAAGCTCCTTCATGATCACTCTCTTCCCCTGCTTCACCATCGGCTTCTCTCCATGGGTTGCAGCCTCCTCCAGGCCACATCCACCTCCTCCACTGTGGGCTCCTCCATGGGCTGCAGTGTGGAGATCTGCTCCGCCATGGGGCACCATGGGCTGCAGGGGAACAGCCTGCTCCACCATGGGCCTCACCACAGGCTGCAGGGGAACTTCTGCTCCAGTACCTGGAGCACCTCCTTCCCCTACTTCTGCACTGACCTTGGTGCCTGTAGGGCTGTTTCTGTCTACATTTTCTCACTCCTCTCTCCTAGCTGTTGCACAGTATTTCTTACCCTTTCTTAAACAAGTTATCAAAGAGGTACAACTAGCATCACCTGTTGGCTCAGATTTGGCCAGCAGCAGGTCCCTTTTGGAGCCAGCTGGAGCTGGCTCTTATCTGACATGGGGCAGCTTTTAGGCTCTTCTCACAGAGGCCACCTCTGCAGTCCCCCCATTATCAAAATGTTGCCTTGTAAACCCACTATAGTTACATACATTTTACTGCACCATTTGTTTTATTTTAACATTCTGAACAGAGACAGGAGTCATGGATTAATTGGAAATATATGTGGGCTCTTGATTCCAGGAAGCAGTCTGACTTTACTCCAACAGAACTCTCAACTTCCAGCGCCAAATGAGTCCTAAAGCTTCAGTACAGAGGTTCTTGAAACTTTTAGAGAAAATAGAGAGGTTTTTTTTTGTTTTGTTTTGTTTTGTTTTGTTTTTAGTTCTTGAAACTTCTGATTTATAGGGCAAGATTTTGGAGGTGTGTAAATTTGTGTAGCTTTGCTATCTTGGTGGAGTTAGGCTTATTTATGCAGGCTGAGGATTTGTCCCAGTAGAGCCTTTAATGGGAGATTTCCCAGATCTTCCCTACCAAAGGCACGTATTCACTGCTTAGAAAAAGGGCTGGAAGAGGATGCTTGTTAGAGAGAGCACTAGAGCTGAGACTTGATTTAACACAATGTAAGAGTCACAGAGAAGGAGCTAAAATTAGCTGAGTTTGTGAGTTCAAAGAACTGTGTATGTACTGCTAGATAGTAGTAAATACCTTGCTAAGGACAGTTAGTAAGAGGTTAAGTAAAAATCATGCTGCAGCTACAGAGTCTGTAATTTTGTTTCACATCTATATGCAGAATATCTTTTCTCAGTCATAACCCTTAGATATATCATCCCTAAAACAGGGCTTATGTATCCATAGTCAATAATAGACAATATATAATAATGTTACAATAATTATATAACTGTAAATTTCCGTGGTTTTATTCTCTCTTCTGTACATGTTTTTCCAGTGATTTGTAACAAGAATGTATCCCAAATTTTTTGTGCACCCATCTGTGTTTTATGAAATAGAACAAGTGACTTAGAAAGGTCACTAAATAAAATATCAATCCAGACTTGAAGTCCTTTAAAAAGTAGAAACAGAGATTTGTTCAATTTGCTACTGACGTAAACAGGACTTACAACTGTATACACAAGTATAAACACATATAGATTCCCTGAAGTTTTTATGTGATAATAAATAAAATATTAACATAGTACTTAATGTGTTTGACCAGCTCCATAATCAGAGGCTACCAACATTGCTCACAGAGGAAACAAGTTCTTCACTGGAACTGAGCTGCAAAGCCTAGCATCTTACTATCACTAAGTGCTGGCATAAATACTTTTGTGTAACACTTGAGAAGCATAGAAACGCATCAAGTCCTGAAGCGTTTGAAATTGGTTGCAATTGCTCAACTGACAGATTATTTCAAGTCATTCCAAATTAGAGATGACATGGACAGATTGAAACAGTTTGCACATAAACTTGGAAACAAGGCAAAAACAATGTGTTAGAAGAAGGAAAATAGAGAGAATGTATTTTCTCTAACAAAATGAGTTCTGCCAGTTTATTATCAGTAATGCTGGACATTAAAAAAAAAAAAAGAAAGAAAAAAAGGAAAAAAAAGGAAAACATAAGAAGAAGTTAAGAATATTATACTTTATTAGTTTTAAGTAAACACTTGGGAGAGGCTGACAATTTTTGGAGCCGTACTGAGTAAGAGTGATGCTTACTCTGTGCTAGGATTAGCCCCTGGAGGCAGACACTATTTTTGAATTACTATCCTCCCTCCTTGCCCATGAAAGTTTGTAATTTACTGCTCTGTCATTCTAATAGTGAATCATTGACTTTCCTTCTCCAGGCTATTTGGCTTGTTGTGGTCTGTGAACAGGCATGGAGTTACCACCTGTCCTGTTCAGTCTCTCTGCCTCTTTTGACTTCACATTCCCTAGAATAAAATGGAGTAAAAAGCCACATTTTCAGTCATGCTACCTTTATCTGAAGTCTAGTTAACCAGAACAGGAATATTAGGTTTATGCCAAGTCACAATATGATTATTCATTAGTTTTAGGTTCTCAAAGCTTCTCATCACATCTCCTATTTCCTGAAAATTTAGGTAACTTTGTTAGTGACATGAGTGACATGGATGAAAGAGAACCTGATCTGATTCTCTTTGTAATTATGGGACCAGAAGTGAGACAATAACCATTACATATCCACTTCAGAATAATTTACATAGTAGTCATTCATTACATCTTCCAGTTATCACATCTTCTGTCTTGCTCTAAATCAAAAAAATAAAGTAACTTTGGCTGAATCACATGATGAACAAATTCCCAAGTGCTTATCTTCTTGCCTATTTTCTTTTCTTTTTTTTTTTTCTTACCTGATGCTGTTATTAGTCGTTTAATCTGAACAACAAATATGGCAAGGTGCTCTGATAACAGAGTTAAGAAACATTTTGGAGCATCTACAGATCAATTTCCATAAATAGCAGTGTCTGTATCCCAAAAGTTTACTCCTCAGGGACCACCAGAACACAACCCCCTTTTTAGCACTCTAAAAATATTTTCTTTTGCACAACAACAACAACAACAAACTGGAAGCCACCAAAACCACATGTTGTGGGAAGAGAAAAGGGAATAACATGGGCATCTCAAATACCTTAAGTCCCTCCAACAGCAACAGCAAAGGATTTGTAAGGTTAAAATGCACAGAGAAAGCACCAGTCAGAGAGGTAGTTAAATTTAGTAGTTGCTTGCTAAACTGATCATCAGTCTCATAATTACTCCAAAAATATTATTATTGCTCTAAGTTCTTAATCTAGACAGGTGTTGTTTTTTTTTTTTTTACCCTGCTGAATCTGCTGGACTTTCAAATCTGGGAGTGATGGAATGCTGAAGTTTGACTTCGTTGATCATAGCCTATATTCATTTTGCAAAATAAGCACAATTTTGAAAGACCTTACTTGAATGAAGTATAAAGACATAATTTATATCTCTTTGCATACCATGAACGCTATTTAAAGCTTTACAGTCGAGTACATTCAAAAGCAGGAAGGCCAAATATCATCTTTTTTTTTCCTGACTAGACTTTGAAGTGCTAAGTGAAACACTTGCAATAGCCCATGCAAAACATCACAAAAAGGCTTTTTGATATACCTAAAACATTGAATATCTTCAAGGGTAAGTGGTATTGGCAGCTGTTTCGTTCAATGAAAGCTATGAACTATGGGGTTGAAGATGTAGGTCGTGAATTCAACAAAATTCAGAGTCCATAATAAACATAAAATGTCAAGGAGAGGGAGGATTTTTGTTTTGGAGCCTTGAGCCCAGCACAACTCTGATTCTGCAGCATCATTACTCAATCTATTCCGCACGTGGGGAAAATATTTATTCTGGCGAGGTCCTCTCACAGGGGCTTACTGCAAAGGAAACAGTGCTTGGCAGAAAAGTATTTCTTATTGTTTTCTGCATTCAAGATATTCTCATTTGTTGGATTCTCTTTATAGCACACTGAACATTCAATAAATGTGTCAATTAATTCCTTAAACATATGAAAGAAAAATAAAAAAAGTAGCAGTCTCTTTTTATACGATTAGCTATTTTGATGAGTAGCAATAAAATAAAATAAAATAAAATAAATTGCACAGAGCAAATTAAATTGTGTTAACTTTTTCACATGTAATAGTTTGATCACATTGGGGTGAGAAGTGCCTGTGTTGTATTTTAGTTAAAAGTACCTCTTTGATTATCTTTAAATTGAATTTTTCTTATTAATTAGATAGAGAATATTCTCAAAGATTTCATGTCATAGTAAGGAAAAAATTCAATTAACTTTTCTTTCATAGAAGAAATCTTTTGGTAGTAAGAATACCAATGAGAAAGTGTTGATTTTTTCTTGTCCTCTATGGGGCATTAATCTATATTATCACTGACTGAATCGTAAAGGAAACTTGGCTTGCATGTTGCAGAAAACAGGTTTCTGGGAGGTGAAGACCTCTGTGCAAATTAAAGCTGCTATAGAAGTGTTGGCACCGTAACAACAGATGTAACATGGAAGCACCTTTTGTCTTTAGTATGTGTTAAGATACTATTTCTTTATTCTCCAGACATAACACTGAATATAGGATAGGTGGAGTTCTACTGTTAACAAGTACCATAACAACTGCAGTAGCTGCACATATTAAGTTTCTAACACTTTTCATCACTGTAGCATTGTCTGTGTGCCCCTTTCACTGCCTTTGACTACAGCCAGGTACATTTAGGACAAGGAAGGATGACTACAACTTTATTTATTTATTTTTTATTTTTGCCAGATTAGACTTCTCAGTGCTAACAGAAATTAATATCTTTGAAGCAGATCTTCATGGACCTTAATCAACCTTTATTCCAATCAATATTAAATCCCTGTGTTGACAGGGTAAGTCAGCCTCTCGTGGGAAGAGCATGACCTCACCAAGTTTAACATCTTATTACCTTACTTGTGAGACCTGATCACACACAGGTTTGGAAATGTCACACATTCTGCAAGATCATGAGGAGCGATGCTGTGTAGCCTCCTTCCAGTTAACAAACTCAAGAAGACAGATTTGTTCAGATGAGAATCCAAGATTAAATTGCACAATTCTGGTCTGTGTCACACAATATTAACATATTTAGTACCAGCTGAAGGCCTTAGCACAACAGAAAGGCTAAACATGACGCTAAGAACCATCTGGCTTTAAGCAGACCTGTAGCTGCTCTTGATAAGGGTGGAAGTTTACGGAAGATGCATTACTCTGAAACTGGAAAACAAAGCAAAACGAAAGCAAAACAAAACAAAACAAAAACAAACAAACAAAAAGGTTTCTGACTTATAAGCTTCTTAGTCTGAATTGCATACAAATACAGCATTTGCTTTTTAAAGCATGTACAAGCTAGAAAGTAATTAATATGTTGCCATCATCAGACACCTATTCAGAAAGGAGGAAAAAACTTCTAAAGCTGGCGAAGTAAATTTACAACCCTCTTAACTTTGCTGCAATTAATTCAGGTGGCAGGTTACTGATCTTAAAAACTTTATTTTAAAACTCAGGCAGAGATGGAAGTGGATTATTAGAAAACATTTCCCAAAACATTTCAGCATTTTTATTAGCCTCAAAGTCTAAGTTTTTCAACTGAAATAGTATTATGCATTTTACTAAAACATACAAACTGTCTACACTTGAGGTTTAATCAAAACCTTAGTGGCTTGTGTGTCACAGACTTTGTATGTCTGCATTACCTAAAAATATAGAAACAGAAAGAATAATGACAAGATACAAGTACAGGGCTCTAACTTCCAGTGGATTTTCTGTAGTAGTAAACTCACCAGATCTAAGAAGCACTGAGACATCTATTTCCAGTAGCTATGGGGTTTTTTTTGGAGTATATAATTACCATTCTTTTTGTAAATTTTCAGTGGCATTTATGAGAACCCTGAGCAGTTTGAGAGTATTGAGAAACTGTGAGAACTGAACTTTTTATTTTTTTTTGCATACATTTAATACTTCCAATACTTTTAGTTTGTTGTTGTTGTTGTTGTTTTTATAAGAATGGAATGTTTCAATGATTTGACTTCAATGTTGTGTTGACTTTTTTCCCTAGTTCAAACTGAGTTTATGTCTCCCAGTGCATGGACCCAGATGGAGCTCTGGTTTTGTCTCCATTCTTTTCTGCAAACTAGGACTAAACTGTTTCGTTTAGTTCATCACACTATTCCAGGACATAAAACTCAAAATACCTCATAAAACTGAAAAACTGAGTTTATGCTTCAGATTTATTTTATTTTACATTTTAACAGATGTGTGCCACAAATAAATCAAAAACTGTGATGACGAGTCATTGCCACACACACACAAAACAGTTTCAATGTTATCAACAGCCTAGACACACATATACTTCTGTATTAGTGAACCCACCATCAGTAAAGGGATGAGAGTTGGTTTAGATCTGGGCTTAGCAAGGACCCAAGAAGGAAATGTGGCTTGTCTTAATTTTCTAATCCAGCATTACTTTGGTCAGATTTTAATCCATGACTTTTATGTTGTTACTATTGCACAACATACAAGTTGCAAACACCATTGCACTAGTGAAAACTAGTCTTTTGTTTGTTTGTTTGGTTGGTTGGTTGGTTGGTTTGGTTTGGTTTGGTTTCTTGCAGTAATTTGTAGACACTGAACTTTTCAGCTTGAGCATACTGGCAAAATTTACAGCAAAACTGAAATGTCCGGAATACTTTTGGAAATGAACATAAATGTAAGAGGTGGGGAAGAAGGACAAAGATGAGCAAAACATAGAAAGGATTTAATTTTTCAAACTGCACAGAGCTGTAATATTATGCTTTGGAGGGAACTGGCAGAGAAGAAAAATTCTTCTAATTCTCAGTCATATATTTACTGCCTTCTTAAATACACATCTCCCGCTGACTGTCTGCTCTCGAAAGTGTCAGGTTCTTTCAAAGGAACATACATTTCCAATGGTCCTTAAGCTAAAGAAAATTTCCTGCCAATTTTCATGGTCAACGTTTTTGAGGGAGGAAAAAAACTAATGAAGTAATGAGCAACAGATAAGAGGGCTAGCACATTTACAGCATTTTCTTTTTTTTTTTAATAGGATAGAGACAGATGCAGTAGGATAAGAAAATACAAAAAGAGTGTCTGTGAAGCTCTGTTTAAAAATCAAGAGGTTGTCTGCCAGCTATTTTTCTCTCCTTATAATAATCCAAGAACAATGTTCCAAGACTGTGATAAAATGTTTTAGAAGACTGTTTTGTGTTTTTGGAAAATGGGAATTGTTTGGTAACTTTGGGAAGAGTTTTCACCACTAGACTGACTGTTCAGCTCATCACTTTCAGAGATCTTTTCCTTCTACCATTCCTTGATGAATTAGCTAAGGAGCAGTAGGCAAAATGTTGCTGTGTGAGGGGGTTATTATTATCCTTTTGGGCTGCAAAAGTAAGAAGATTGCTTATAATTCATGAAAACTCATCTACCTGGTTACATTTTTCACATCAAGGATGAAGGTAAAATTGCGGATGAGCTTTTCATTAACCAGAATAAAATTCAGTGAGTCCCAGTTGCTGCTTGGGAAGAAACTCCATATAATGTTGACAATGGAAAGATACAATATTTAGACTTGCTGCCAAGTAATAAGTAATACTCAATTTACACTAATATTTAAACCGATAGTAGGAAGGGCACTGTTCAAGGAGAATGATTCTTTGCCCTGGTGGAGTGTTAAAAGAATGACCAGAGGCAGGCAGTGATATCCTATCTATTCTGGGATTCCCTTTTTGAGTAAAAGAAGAAATAGGAAGGATAAAAAGGTATTTTCTTTTTGAGAATCCACATGTTCCAAGCATTGAAAACAGAAATTATGTGATATTTGCAGCCTTGACTGTATGATGGCGTTTGCATACAGACTGCTATCCACTGACTCTTTAGCAAACTCAAGCAAGCTCTGAGGCATGTAAGCCAGGATCCAGTCTGCTAAAGCCTTTGGAAATCATTCCAGTGATGTCAGCAAGCTGCAGATGAGGCTGCAAGTCTGGAAAGAAGCACAGGGTATAGTCTTTCCCTTCACTACAAAACAAAATATTTAAATCCCGTACAAAAAGTTTAAGAGCACCACAGGTTGCTGTTAAGATCTCATAAACCTGCTTTGATGATAAGTCATAATCAAATAAATATTACCTGGTGGTATTTCACCATTTGATGCCTCATGTTTTTGCATAGTATGAACTGATCAGATTCTATCCGTGTTTCTGGAAAAGTGAGGCAGAAAGACAGATTTTCATATTTACTATACCATGGTGATGATCAGTTAGGGTAGAGAGAACCAGAGAATAAAAAAATGTGTTTCCAGACACTTCATGGGCAGCTCTGGTGGGACACTATGGATTTAACACTCTTAAGTTGGAATTTATTTGAATCAAAGCAGATGTGGCATTGTTTTACCTCACTAGGTTCTGCATAATTTACTAGAATGTGAAGTATATATTTTTTTTCTGTGTGACAATGCAAAATGTTTTGCAGATGCTAGGACTGCTGCTACACTGGAGCAGTGGGAAAGAATATTTATTTGCAGAAGCTGAAGAAAATATAGAAAGAATTTTTAAGTCCATTTTCCCTTGAACTTAAAATGAATCCAAGTGAGAGTCTCTGATGAGCAGGATTTCTCTTGTAAGAAATAAATATTTCATTACATTACTTTCCTCTGGAAATGATCAATTATGAAAAACTGTGGAAGAGATAGTAAAGTGGTTTATTTTCCCTAATTTTATTACTTTTCCTCTGTAGAATGTGAGCAAAATCCAAAATCACCCCACTCAGATTTGTTTCTTTGGGCTATATCTGGATTTCAAAATAACTTGACCTTGTGCTTTGGCTCTTTGTGTATGCTGCAGCACGTAAATATTCTTACCTTTTCAATCAGCCTTCCTGGTAGAGCAACCTTACTTGAAGGTGAGGAGCTTCTGTTTTGGGTGGGCAAAAAGGACAGAAGCTGGTAGAATCATGGTTAGAGGTATTAACTTCAAAGGCATTTAACCACCAGGGAGGGGAAAAAAAAAAAAAAAAAAAAAAAAGGAA
>VXAL01016518.1:25405-41270 GCA_013399475.1 Chauna torquata
TTTTTTTTTTTCTAGTGAAATTTCAGATTTTAAATGATTAAGTAAGGCATATAAGACAGAACAAAAACAATTGGGCCCTCTGGACAGCTTCGTCTCCCACCTAAGGCCTGTTCTGTAAAACAGGTGATGCTTCCCTATTTGAGTGGTGGGGTGATTTTCCAGGATGCCATTCTATAAAAAATAATTTGAGACCTTCTAGGTAAAGACATGAAAACACAATGTACTTTTTCTTCCTAGATAAGGTGACTTTCTCTAGGTGCTTTGCTCCGTTTGGTGCATTTTCTCTTCTACATGCTGTCTTCTCATTTTATTCTTACAGCAAAGCAAACTGGCACCTTTTGTGTCCTTTTGGCATAGCTTCAGATTTGACTGGGAACTGAAGGCGATTTGAGAAATAAGTTTTGTTTTTCTTTCTGGGTCAATAGACTACAGCTGTTTTGCATTTAACATGTAGTATCTTCCTTATCAGACCTGTCATCTGCCACTGTCTGACTGATTGACATTTCCCATCCATTTCCAGGTTAGACACTCAAGTGATCTAAACCTTTTGCAACAGACTTGATAATGTTATTATTTTTAAAAGATAGGCTTACCAACATTTATATTTGTCCATTTGTGTAATGCACACAGTATTACTGTTTGCATGGAAAAAGAAACATCTATTGAAATTAAATGACAAATGACCTATTAGGTTAGTTAGATGCAGTGACTTTCGGTGCCAGGCATTAATAAACACTGTTTGATACACCAGCTTGTGACGACTGCAACTGAAGGTATAAAGCCTCAGAGCTTTCTCACAGAGATTGTGGCCTAACCAGGACTGAGCTGTCGGGCTGACAGTTAGGAACTGTATTCTTTTCAGAGGAAAATATGTATAAAAACCTAAGTCCCTCTACTCACTCTCTCAGTCTTTTTATCTAGTCTTTCCTTCTGCTTTTGTGAAGCCCTGTTGTTACTAGAATTGTTTGTACAAATGGCAGGACATGAAAATCAAAGGGTCTGAAAACAGACACCAAGAAAACTAATCTTGTAGTTCTTTCTTTTTTACACAAAAAAAAAAATGAGTAAGATCAGTGATGTACTGCAACCAGTATGATATAAAAGTGGCAAAGGGTGTTACTTATGTGTATATACAGCTAAAATATACGAGATGTAGAAATTCTTTCATTTCCCTAAAAGTATTTGCATAGTTTCTTATGATCAACAAGTGTTTATTATAGAAAGATCAAGTATTCATATATTACATATTATTCTTGTATGGTATAAGTTTTCTTTCATTTCATTCATTGTACTTATTACAGAAATAAAATAAAAGAGAGCTGCTGTTCTGTTCTAAGAGAGTTGCTATATAAACTGTATTTTCATAAGACAGACAAAATTCAGATACTACTATTACTATAACTGGTAGTGTATAGACTTAAAAATATCACACTGGCCTTTCTAGTGGTTAAAGCTTTTCACCATGTGTTACCTATGTATGATACAACTTCTGAATTGATTCCCATATTGATTTTTGAAACAAAGTCAGATTTTCAAAAACCACAAAAAATCTTTCATTTCTCTGTGTATCAATTGAAATCTTCATTCAGTTTTGAGTAGATTCTATTTCTGTGCAAATAGTGTACATATGTAATGTTTATCTATTAACATACCTGGAGTCTAAATCTGTTGCATTCATCTCTTTCATGACAAATATATATATATTTATAATGTATTATATTCAAATTCAAACTAGATGGGAATATTCTTTCATGCAATAATTAGACTTGATTGCTGTTGTTTAATATCAGAAAAGGAAGCTTTTATTAAGAAAAGGTCCAGTCTAGGATTTCTACCCTGACCCTAGAGGCATGGGTATGTGAGTTGCAAGGAAAAACAATCACAAAAAGTGGGCTCTTCCAGGAAAATGGCTGCTCCAGTTTCCACTGGACAGTTCCTCTTACAGAGTGGGACTGATCTTATTTCTGATCTTAACAAAGGGACTTCTGTTTTGTATTTACAAGGACTAAGTAAAGAATACTATGACCAGGACTAGAGGGACCCTACTTCAAGCCACATGGAGGAAAGAGTCAATCAGGTTTATTGGTCTGTGTGGATTCAATGGCCTGGCACATAAGACCCACAGCAGTATAAGGCTCTAGTTGACACCTTTGTGCAGTGCAGCCTAATGCCATCAAACTATAAAGGAGCAGAACCCATCTGTATTTCTGGAGTGACAGGAGGATCCCAACAGCTAACTGTATTGGAGGCCAAAGTGAGCCTAACTGTGAAGTAGTGGCAGAAGCACCCCATTGTGACTGGCCCAGAGGCTCCGTGAATCCTTGGCATAGACTACCTCAGGACAGGGTATTTCAAGGACACAAAAGTGTCCTGGTGGGGTTTTGGCATAGCTGCCCTGGAGACGCAGGACATTAAAAAACTGTATACCTTGCCTCGTTTCTCAAAGGGCCCTTCTGTTGTGGGATTGCTGATGATCAAAGAACAACAGATGCCGATAGAAACCACAACAGTGCACAAGTGGCAATACTGCACCGATACTCCCTGATTCCCATCCATAAGCTGATTCACTGACTGGAGAACCAAGGAGTGATCAGCAAGACTTGCTCTCCCTTTCATAGTCCCATACGGCCAGTATGAAAGTCTAATGGAGAGTGGAGGCTAGCAGTGGACTATCGTGGCCTGACTGAAGTCACACCACCGCTGAGTGCTGCAGTGCTAGACACGTTAGAACTTCAGTACAAACTGGAATCAAAGGCAGCTAACTTGTGCGCCACAACTGATATCTCTAATGCATTTTTCTCGATTCCTTCGGCAGCAGAGTGCAGGCCACAGTTTGCTTTCACTTGGAAGGGCGTCCAGTACACCTGGAATCGACTGCCCCAGGGGTGGAAACACAGCCCCACCATTTGCCATGGACTGATCCAGACTGCACTGGAAGAGGGTGAAGCCCCTGAACATCTGCAATACATTGATGACATCATTGTGTGGGGCAACACAGCAGAAGAAGTTTTTGAGAAGGGAAGAAAATAGTTCAAATCCTTCTGAATGCTGGTTTTGCCATAAAACAAAGGTCAAAGGACCTGCAGAGGAGATCCAGTTCTTGCGAGTAAAATGGCAAGATGGATGTCGTCAGATCCTGATGGATGTGATCAACAAAATAACAGCTATGTCCCCACCAACAAGCAAAAAGGAAACACAAGCATTCTTAGGTGTAGTGGGTTTTTGGAGAATGCATATTCCAAACTACAGTCTGATTGTAAGCCCTCTCTATCAAGTGACCCGGAAGAAGAATGATTTCAAACAGCACCCTGAGCAATGACAGGCCTTCGAACAAATTAAATGGGAGATAGTTCATGCAGTAGCTCTTGGGCCGCTTTGGGCAGGATGAGATGTAAAAAATGTGCTCTGCGCTGCAGCCGGACAGCATGGCCCCACCTGGGGTGGGGCTTCTGGCAGAAAGCACCAGGGCGTACTCAAGGTCAGCCCCTAGGGTTTTAGAGTTGGGGATACAAGGGATCCAAGGCCTGCCGTACTCCAACCAAAGAAGAGATTATTAGCAACATATGAAGGGGTTCGAGGTGCTCCAGAGGTGGTTGGTACTGAAGCACAGCTCCGCTTGGCTCCCCAGCTGCCAGTGCTGGGCTGGATGTTCAAAGGGAGGGCCCCCTCTGCACATCGCACAATTGATGCTACGTGGAGTAAGTGCGTCGCACTGATCACACAATGGGCTTGAATAGGAAACCCCAGTCAGCCACGAATCTTGGAAGTGATCATAGACTGGCCAGAAGGCAAAGATTTCAGAATATCACCAGAGGAGGAGGTGACACATGCTGAAGAGGCCCCACTGTATAATAAACTACCAGAAAATGAGAAGCAATAGGCCCTGTTCACTGATGGGTCCTGTCGTATTGTGGGAAAGTATCGGAGGTGGAAGGCTGCTGGATGGAGCCCTGTACGTCAAGTTGCAGAAACTGCTGAAGGAGAAGGTGAATCGAGCCAGTTTGCAGAAGTGAAGGCCATCCAGCTGGTTTTAGATATTGCTGAATGGGAAAAATGGCCAGTGCTCTATCTCTATACTGACTCGTGGATGGTGGCACATGCCCTGTGGGGGTGGTTACAGCAATGGAAGCAGAACAACTGGCAGCGCAGAGGCAAACCCATCTGGGCTACTGCATTGTGGCAAGATATTGTTGCACAGGTAGAGAACATGTCTGCAAAAGTATGTCATGTAGATGCTCACATATCCAAAAGCCGGCCCACTGAAGAACGTCAAAACAACCAGCAGGTGGATCAGGCTGCAAGGATTGAAGTAGCTCAGGCGGATCTGGACTGACAACGTGAAGGTGAATTCTTTATGGTTTGGTGGACCCATGACACCTCAGGCCATCAAGGAAGAGATGCAACATACAGATGGGCTCATGACTGAGGGGTGGACCTCACCTTGGACACTGTTGTATGGGTTATCCATGAATGTGAAACATGCGCTGCAATCAAGCAAGCCAAGTGACTAAAGCCTCTCTTGTACGGACGATGGCTGAAATATAAATACAGGGAAGCCTGGCAGAGTGATTATATCACACTTCCACAAACCCGCCATGGCAAGCGCCACATGCTTACAATGGTGGAAGCAACCACCGGATGGCTGGAAACATATCCCGTGCCCCATGCCACCACCCAGAACACTGTCCTGGGCCTTGAAAAACAAATTTTACAGCACCCCAGAAAAAATTGAGTCAGACAACAGGACTCATTTCCAAAACAACCTCATAAACACCTGCTATCAAATGGGTACATCACATCCCCTATCATGCACCAGCTTTTGGGAAAATCGAATGATACAATGGACTGTTAAAGACTACACTGACAGCAGTGGGTGCAGGGACATTCAAACATTGGGATACACATTTAGCAAGGGCCACCTGGTTAGCCAACACTAGGGGATCTGCCAATGGAGTCAGTTAAAATGTTTATGTACTGTAGAAGGGGATAAGGTCCCTGTATCGCACATAAAGGACATACTAGGGAAGACAGTCTGGGTTATTCTTGCTTCAGGCAAAGGCAAACCCATCCATGGGACTGCTTTTGCTCAAGGCCCTGGGTACGCTTGGTAGGTAATGTGGAAGGATGGGGAATTGCAACGTGTACCTCAAGGGAATTTGATATCAGGTGAGAATAGCCAGTGATTTAAAGTGTATGATATTAATTACTATATAATACTGTATGTCATCACTACTATGGTTGCTATATGCCATATCAATGGTATTCCAGTAAGAATCACCCAGATTAATGAAAAATGAATTTTGACAGAACTGGACAAGTGCAGCACTGATGGAACCAGAACTGGCTTCAGCATGCAACAATCCAACACCACACACATCCCTCCTGCCCTGAAGGGCTATTATGACAGAAGGAGCCCAAAGCCATGGACTAAACGAACTCAAAGGACGTTTTAGGGGGATGGCCCACAGACTAAGGGAGTGATATCGGTATGTATATATCAAAAGACAGGAAAAGTGTTGATGATTAATTGGGATGTATTGGAAAGTGTGGGACAAGAACATGACATAGATGATATAGAAGAAAGGGTGGATATTGTAGTGGTTTTGGCTAGGATAGAGTTAATTTTCTTCCTAGCAGCTGGTATGGTGCTGTGTTTTGGATTTAGGAAGAAAATAATGCTGATAACACACCAGTGTTTTAGTTACTCGGTGCTTGCACCGAGTAAAGGCCTTTTCAGCTTCTGGTGCTGCCCTGCCGGCGAGGGGGCTGGGGGTGCACAAGGAGCTGGGAGGTCACACAGCCAGGACAGCTGATCCAGACTGACCAAAGGGATGTCCCATAGCATGTGGGGTCATGCTGAACAATAAAACTGGTGGAGCTGGCTGACGAGGGGTTGGTCAACTGCTCAGGGATGGTCTGGGCTTTGGTCAGCTGGTGGTGAGCAATTGTATTGTGCATTTTTGTATATCCTTTTATTATTATTTATATATTCTTTTGTTATATTTTGTATATTCTATTATTATTATTTTATTATTAATTATTTTCCCTTCCTTTTCTGCACTATTGAACTGTCTTTATCTCAACCCACAAGTTTTATCTTTTTTCTGTTTCTCTCCCCCATCCCACAGAAGGGAGAGAGAAAGTGTGTGTATGCGTGTGTGTGTGGAAGCAAATAGCTACCTGCCAGGTTAAACCACAATGGTTATTTAGTCTTGTCTGATCTTTGTCCTTCTCTGTCTTCATCCACTTCTGTAACCTTGGTGTGCAAGTTGAGAATAAAAGGCACAGAAGGCTTCAGGAAACATAAAGCAGTGATACTGAAGTTAAAAATTTTCAGTGTGACTGAAGGGAAACATTGTTTCTCTCAAACAGGCTCAGCAGGAGGAAAGAAGGCAAACCTTCAGTGGAAGCCCAATTATTTGAGTTGCTAATAATTGCAAAGTTTCCATGATGCCCCTTTCCAAGGGAAACTATCTTTATCTTCATTTCCCAGGTTGCCAGCCTCTTCTAATTTCCCTTCTCTGACGATCCGTAAAAGATGCACCATTCAGCTGGAAAAAAAAAAAAAAAANAAAAAAAAAAAAAAAAAAAAAAAAGAATTCTTCTGTATTCCAGAATATCAAAACTTTCATGTGTGAATAATTAACCAGTGTAGTTTTCCTTTCAGAATGGTCCTTTGTTTCCTCTCCCGTTCAACTAACAAGCTCAGTTTGTAAATACAGGTAAGTAAAGAGAATGTCTGGTGTAACCTGCAAAAGCAGAAAATAAGCATACTTTAAAATAAATGTTCAAAATTGGATTTTCTGACCTGAGAGTGAACATCTTACAGACACTGCAGTTTCTTTTTCTATGACTGCATTAAAATCTTCCCTTCAGATAAACATAGTAGCCCTAGAGAGGGTGATGGATTTTCAGCCATTAATGAGCTAGTTCATTATATTAAGTGAACAGTCAGTTTTGACAAGAAAAAATAAGCCTTTCACATACAGCCTTCAGATTAGCTTTGGTCTGAGATATAGTAGACCCTTCTACATTTTCACTTGTTCAAAGAGCTACATGGCCAACCATGAACAGTAGTTGTCAGCAAACCAAATCTGAGAGCAATTAAGATACAGAATACCACTTTGTATATAATCACAATTTCTTTTTACACTTAGAGTTTGTTTTACAATGGCTTTGTAGGATATCATTGTACAGTGGATTTTTATTTATTTATTTATTTAATCATAGGTAAAACTTTCAATGGCAGTCTTTGTGCTAATTAGATACTTTCTTCTGAATCCAGTCCATGTTTGTAATGCATATGAGTTCCAAATTGCATCATGACAGCATACAGGTTTCAGCTAACAGATGCCTATTCAGACAAGACCTGTGTCAGTAGCTACACTGAAGGTCCACTTCCTCCCTTACCAAGCAAAAGTCATGAAAGTTGGATGAAACCAGTCAAGAAGCAGAGTACAATTGTCAGTGTGCTGCTCCTTCCCTTCAAGACTAGTACTGGTGGCATCCTACATTCCTGTTAAAAGTCAGACAGGTTCTAAGCACTGCTCAGATATTCCCAGAGAAAAACTTTAAAGAAGCGTGTGATGAGAGCTGGGATAGATGTGAGACAAGGAGAGGAAGCAGGACTTCCCACAAGCTGCCCATGCTGCCTGCAAAGCCAGGTTGTTTGGCCTTCCCACTACCCACTGAGTCAGGGTACGTGCTGCATGGGGCCACAGAGTGCCCTGCCAGCACTTATTGGCTACCTGCTATCCTCTTCTTTATCTCAGCCTCTTTTGGAAGGAAACCTGGGCAGGAATGCTTGTAGGCACCCTGCTCTGAGGAAGAGGATCTGAGTCCAAACAGGAGGCACAAGAGCTTAGAGGCTTATGACCTTTGTGAAAATGGATGGCAGACTACAACACAAACCAAAATTCAGATCTGATTTAAGTATGCTGCTTTTATACTCATAGTTATGGTTCAATTAATTATCCTAATTATTATTCCCAGTTCATATGCCCTCTAACTGAAACTTCATTATAATTTCTTATTTGGAAAGCTTAATGAAGAAGATGAGAGCCAGGGATGCATGGGTCACCCCGTGTCTTGTGTTACAGTTTGACTTCTCAGCACAAATACATCTGTTACCCAAAACTAATAGGAAAAAAAAAAAAAAAATTCTCATCTCAACATGCTAATATAATTTATATTAACTGTCTACATTAATTAGCTGGAAAAATTCACCTTGTCATCAATGCCTTCGCAAGTGATTGAAAATATGTACTTGGGCTGCCCCGTGTCTGCTCTGCTGCAAACAACTGACTACCATAGATTAGATTATCATAGATATTAAACACTGTTTTACTCTTTCTAGTTAGTCAGTCAGTCATTACTTACCCGATTTACGATGATAGAAATGTTGATCACTTCTAAGTTTCAACAATATTTTGTTAAAGCACATATTAAGGGACTCAAGCTCGTGTGTGTATCTACAGTTGCAGTTACAAATGTTTTTGGAAAAGTTAGCATTTCCCAGAAAACAGTCCTGAACTCCTGAATGTAGCCTGCTTTAAGTATTAAAGAAATATGCTTATTGCAATTCGAGTATACTAAAAAAACTGAACACTGCTTCCATTGTCTTTACACTATTGCTCCCCATGTTTTCTTCTTAGTATTCTCTGAAAAGCACTTCTGCATCCTGATTAATAATAAACTGTAGCAAGTAAGATAGCATATATGTCTTTTTGCTACAATGTATTTCTTGGAAACTTTAGAACATTTCTTTTTGGTTTAAGTGAAGTAGGAATCTCACTGCATCTTTCCATTTTGAGCCTGTCTGTGATTTATGTCCTTAATCAAGAAAGCATTTAAGCCCCTATGCAACCTCAAGCACATACATAGAACATAGTAAGTTATTTTCTTCTAATTTGCGTTCAATTGAAATGAGTTTGTTCGTGTGCTTTAAGGCATTTCTTCTTTTACCAGCAGTGGCACTCACACAACCTGAACACTTTCTTCCTTATCAACCTCATCCCACCCGCGCTGTAGATATTGCGTTCCTCAGAATTTCCCCTGCAGTTCAGTGTTATGTGCTATGGCCCTACACAGGGCATGGGGAAAGTAATGGGTTTCAGAGGTACTGTGGGAAACCTCTACATGCCAAGCAGGGGAACAGCACAGGCAGAGGTAGTGCTCACCATGTCTGGCAGATTTCCTGTCCAGTGTGCTGTTCCTCAGCAGAGCAGTCTCTCCACCCAGCTCAGGGCCTGGGTTTAAGGTACAGCTCAGGTCTCAGCAGTCTGGCTGGTGCTTAGGGAGCTCCCAAAATGGGAGGCTAAGTCCCAACCTTCTTAAAATGAGGAGAAGGTGTAACAGACCCTCAGCTTTTCAGATATACAATCCTACCACTTAGCTATAACATTTCCAGAACACAGAGCCCTCCTGTGCCTGGGCAGAATTTTCTTTAAAATTTAACATTGTCCTCTGCCAGAAGAATCATTTATCATTTTGGCTTTCTCTCCCATCTCTGCACTAGGTAAATCAGTTGTATGCAAGTAGCTAGCCTTGTCATAACTAGGGTCAGGCAAGACTGGGTGTTTAATCGCTGAAGCCGGGGAAAAAAAGTAGGATGCCAAGTGGTAAAACTATTAATATTAAAACAAACAAACAAACAAACGCCAAAAAAACAACAACTTTAATCTTCAATGAGCAAGCATTTTCAGGACAGCATGGGCAACTCCGTGGGTGCAGGTCTCCCTGGTCAGTTTTCAGGTACTGATTTTGAGCACACATACCTAAAAACAACTAAAATATTTTATGGAATAATAGCAGATAACAGACTAAGACATCAGCAAAGTAATTATATGGCTATTATTTTTCTTAGGAGGTCCCTTCACATCTAGTCCATCCAGCTGTGGATATTTCAAGCCATCAGAAGCCTCTGAAAGATTCTCCATACAGAAGAGGTTTGCAAGGTACAGAGTAATGTCCTGGTTACAGGTATATACCAACAGAATTACTTCACAGCATTCCTCATGGCAACCATGCAAATGAAGGGTTAAGATAAGGCTAAAAAGTGTCCTGAATTTCTTTTTTTCTTTCTTAATCAATCAAGAGGTCAAGAAATTCTTGTATAATCTTTCTGTCTTACTGCCTTTTGTCATAATCAAGAAACCAAAGTGTAAAAATAGTATTTCTTCTCACAGCAAGATGTTGCTACTCTATTCCAAAATGTTATTATAGTATAATCTCTTCTTTCATAATATGTACAGGCTAACTATACTGTTATTGTTGTTGTTTGTTTGTTTGTTTGTTTTTACAAGAACATATCAAAATTGGGAAACTCTCAACTGAGAAATGAGCTTTGCAGCACATATTAATGCATCTTGCTGTAAATAACCATTCAGGATTTTACTGTACCAGCCAGAAGAAACTCAGAAATCCTCTCATGGCAAATTTCAGCTGTTCATCAACCCAGTAATGCACAACCACACTTGGCATGGAAAATGTGGTGTGAAACAACAGCGATGATGGATTATAAGGATGGTAAGTAACAATGATAATGGTCATTGATTTTTTTTTGGAGGGACCCTTCACTGCATATTATATGTGTAAACTGTTACAAACAGCTGGTTTTACTAGATATGGTAAATTCACATAAAGAAACTGGACATTTGCAATTCTTTCTGTTCAGGGAGGTCAGAAAAGTCAACTCTGTTTCTCATATGAATAGAGGTTAATACACCCTGTATTGTTTTTCTTTCCTTTTCTGGTTGGAAACCAGAATGGTGTCATGAGATGTTATTTAGTAAAAATTGCCAGATGTGATCATTTCAGTCAACACAATTTTATAAATATGATTTAGGGATTTGTGTGAATCTAGGTGAGTTTGTATCTATTTCCTAGTGCTGAAAAGGGAAGAAAATTCCTAGATTATGGTAAGGCAGATGTTTAGTAAGAAATAACTGACCTTCCTTGACAGTTCAGATTCCTTTATTTTAAAAAATCTGTGTGTAGCACATATATACTGGGCCCCAAATGTGAAGCCAATAACATGTATAATGTGATATGTACTAACAGTACATAAAGTAGCACTCAAAGCCAACATGTACTTGGCTAGCATGTGCTCCAGATGAGATAAAAATTGATGGTTGTGGGAAATTAAAATGAACTTCAGTTTTCTTGGTTGACTCCCAGACTTTTCAAGCTGTAACTTTAATGGTCAATCCTATCTGACTTCACAGGGACTGCTTAAAATGAAGTATGTGAGTAAAAGTTTAGAATATCAGAACTTCAATAATAATGTATGTGGAACATATCTTTTATCACTTCATCTTCACTCTGCCTGTTAATTAGTTTGCATTAGGTTTACTGATACTGTTTTGAATCCTGAGCAACTGCAGTCTTTTCTATCTTACCTACAAATTTTAGGTCTTGATTTTCCCCACAGTGTCTAATCTCTTTTTCAACACACCAAGGTTTAGTGCTGAGCTAGGACGATACCCTTCCTCACTTCCTTGCTCCTGCATGGGATCTGAAGAGAGGTAGGAAGTGTTTTTTGACCTGGTGATCCTTAGAGTCTCATTAGACAATGGAAGGGAGTATCCACCACTAACATATCACACTGAAAATGTGCTCAGCCCAGAGGGGGATAAATCTAATCCACCCCAGCCACCAAAAGTGAAAGATGTGTAGCCACCCAAACTGCTAACATCAACTCCCAAACCTTTGAAAATGTTGGTTTCTGCAGAAAACAGCCAGATTTCCCACGTTAAATGGAAAGCAAATATGTTGAAACAAATGCATTGTTTCCCCACCTCCATGGGAGAACAAAGATATTTGACTACAGCTCTGTTGGTGGCTGACAGCTTATATATTTTTATGGATCTTTCAAAGTGGCTGGAATCTTTGATGTATGATCTTTTCCTTTGAACTCTAGGAAAACTACAAGCTTGTTTGTATTACTGATTTCCATCTACTACATTTAGATGCACTTCCTCACTTTATACACAGGGGAGGAGAGACCTTTTTTTATATGACAAACTCTGAAACTTTGAAAAAGGGTACAGACCTTTGTCTAAATTATTTCTTTATGTTGGCTATAATAGCAAGATAATTTTCTTTTACTGAATTACTACTTTATGTTTTCTGATATAAGGAAACAACAGCATGTTAAAAGATAACAGTGACTGCATATACTCCCAAGGGCTGAAATCTTGATTTTTTTTCCTATATATCTTTGATTAAAAACAAAAACCAAACAACAACAACAACAACAACAACAACAACAAAAACAAGCAAGCAAGGAGAAAGAGGCTAAGCACTGTCTAGTTTCAGACTGGCCTTTAGCTCTCAGCTGGGAGGAAAAATGAAATAGAAAAAAGAAGTGAGAGAGAAAGAGAAGTAAAGGAATAAAAAAATCAAAGTAAGAAATCATCATCGAGCTTCATGTTAAAGCCCACAGACTTCCAATCTGGGAAATATGTAGGACTGTGAAACTGAGATTGCCCTTTCCCTTTGAAATAGTTTGTCATATCATAAGATACAAAGCAGCTGTTTGGTAAATAAAAGATCTCTTAGTGTATCCCAAACAAAGCAATTATTGCAGAAAGTGTGCATGCAAATGCACATATGCAAGGGTTTGGTGAGTGGATCATGTTTTTAAAAATGGTCTCTGGACCTTGTGTAGAACTTTATACACTATTCCATGTGCATTGGTAGTCCCATTAAACCAAAACATTCCTGTCTGAATGAAACATGGTTAACTATTTGTTGGTGGTGATCATATTTTCAAAAGTATAGAGACTTTGAAGCATTACAGACGCAGTGGGAACTAATGTAGCCTTTTTGGTTTCTGAAAGCCAGCTATTCACTAAACAGTCACATTTTGGTTCTGAGTTTTAAGAATGACCTTTCTGGCACATTCTGTTTAGCACATGTAATGACATCATTTATATGCCATATAACACTGCATACTTAGTATGGACCAAAGTATTCTGTAGTGGATGTCTCTGTCTTTTGAAAGCTTTCACCATAAAGTAGAGAGTCTCAGATCAGATGAAATAAGTAAGAAATTATTTTGCCTGTGAATCTTCATTATTACATTGCATTCACAAAAAATCTGTAGTGTTCTCATGTTTTCAAGAAAAGGACTAACATTTTGTAGCTGGTTTTCTTTGGGGGGGGAAAAAAAAAGCAAACCTAAATTGCTGAGTTGCAAAGCTTTGCAAGTAGCAAACCTCAAATTGCAAGTGCTCAGCAGAGGTTTGTTAGATGTTGGCAGCTACATTTACCAGAGATTCCTGCTGCAGCAAAGCTATGCCAACACAGGGCACTGGGGGCTTAGCAAGGCAACCTTGCAATTCTTCCAGCTGGCAGCCGAGACGGATTAATTATGAGCAGAAAAAAAATCTTCATAGTCCTCCTTCCTAACGAGTGGGAGAACAAAGTGGGAAACCTCAAATCAGAACAGAGTGAGAAAGCGAGCCCTACAATTGGCAATGACATGAAAGCAGACTGAGGAAGAAACAGCAAACCTGGGAGGAGGTATTGCAGGGAGGCAAGGAGAGGACAAGAGTAATAAGCTGTGAGGAGCCAGTGCAGAATTTGTTCTATGACAAAAGGTTTCTATCCTCAAAGCTTTGGATAAGCTCCCAAAATCCACAGATTTCTTTATTTTTGTACTGCTCTCAAGTAGTTATGGAAAATGTGTATCAAGCCTCCTGGGATCTAGATTACACTTGCTGACAGTACTGGTGCTAGTGCAAACAGGAGAGGGTTGTGATTTGCATCTAATCTAAAGGATTTCTGACTGCCAACATGGGAGTCAAAACAATGCTTCCTGATAGAATTCTCCACCCCGCTTAACCTCCCCCCCCTTTTTATTTCTCAAAAAATCTAAAATCTAATCTAAGGCTGTCTTTGAAACACAAAGCAATCATATCATTCATATGACTGTGTAATTAAAGATTGTACAAGAGGATGAATACAAATATGGAAAATGAAGATTGTACGTGAATGATCTTAAATGTGAATCTTTAAATTTTACTGTCTTTATTTTGCAGCTTTAATAATTTTCATGCTGTTTTTCTGTGTCTTGTTGTATGTATATTTGCAGGCAGAAAAATTTAAAGAATTGCTTACCAACAGCTACACAAACACTGTCATTTTCCCATCTTTACCAGCAGAGTCAGGTGGCTGGGAATGTCTACTTTGCTGAATGCGCCTTGAGGAAATACTCACAATGAATGAACAGATTTTGTTTTCTCAGTTAAATCATTCATAAAATTAAAAGTAGAGTACTGCATTTTGCTTTGATGTATTTCAGTTGTTTCATATGGCTTTAAGTTTGAACACTCCTTTATTTATTTTTTTTTTTAACCAATCTGCCTACTGCTAATTCTCAGCTTGTGGCAAAGGAACTGAGACTTGAACATATGCTCTGAAAGAGAGGTTCTTTCACGTGTGGATTTCTGAGAGTTCTGTCTCTCCTTGAGCCTAATAAACTCACAAATTAATTCCTTTTGCTTGCAGTGACATCTGTTGGTGGGGGCAGAGCTGATTAACTGCAGGGCTGGCTTCACTGATGGCATCAGCCAACAAGCTGTTTTTAATACAACAGATGTTTCTTCTCTCATCCCACCATCTTATTTCCAAGAGAGAGGAAACATTTTTGAAGGAACTGATATAAACCTTGTTCATGTGGGTAAATTAAATTCCTAAATCTGGAGGTCTACTCTTGCTGCTAACCATAGTGCACAAATGACCACTGAGCCTGTGTTATTAATCCCTAAGAAGTCCATAAACACAGGTACTATTCTATTTTGCTTAGCCCAGAAAAGCACAGAATAGATTGGTATAATGAAAATGTATTTCTAGCAAAAAAAATTACTCTTCCTTAGTTAAGATGTGTGCTTATCACAGTTGTGCCCTACCTTCTTGTAGATCTCTAGACTGAGACAAAGGAAAAGAAAAAGAAAAGAGTAGCTTCTTCAAAAGTTTATAAATTGAAAGAAAGCATTTTTATTATTAGGGTTCTCATCATTTTAGCTTTATTGTCTTCCATAACTTTTTCTCATCTGATCTTTTGTTACTATGTTAAATAATGAAGTATATATTGGCTACAACTGATTTTTAGATTTATTGTCCACAGCTGATTTCAACATTTTAAAACAAAAATGAACAAGCAAACAAACCTACAAACAAATATGCACAAAGTTTTAGTTATGAAATTCCAATTTCAAAATCTCAGGCAACATTATTTTTTGTGTGTTTGATTGATTGATTGTTTTTTAATTAACAGTACTAGAGGAAACAACTGGTCTTTCCTTTTGAGTCAAAACTGAAACAAACTTCTGTTACACTTCTGCTCTGCCAAATTAACATCATATGTTTCCATTTCTGGAAAGAATTATTCATTCCTTTTTGTGTGCTCCTTTTTACAGCTTCTATAATGGAAATATTTTGGCAAGAAGTATCTGATTATCTTTTCAAGGGACATTTTTCGGGCTCCTTTTTAAAGGAAAAGAGTGTATAGAACAGTTTGTTAGTTTTACTTGAGTATAGGAATAAGCATGTCATGGATTAGTAAGCTTGAGTAAATGTGAAAAGTAGAAAATGTGTTGATTCATCTACTTCCATTTTTTTTGCAAGGGAAAAGTTCATTTTTTATTTTATTTTTATTTATTTATTTATTTATTGTCAGAAGGAAAATGTAGGACTTAGAAGGATTGGAGAACAGATTCTGGAAAAGTGCCATGTTGTTGGGCAGTTACAAATTGGCAACAGTTTTCATAAACATCAGAACAGGTAAAAGCAGATTGATAATGCATTACAAGTCTATTTTAACTTAGTACGCTGTGTGAAGCAGAGTATGTCTAAGTAT
>VXAL01016518.1:51421-72917 GCA_013399475.1 Chauna torquata
TTTCTTTCTTTCTTTCTTTCTTTCTTTCTTTCTTTCTTTCTATCGATCTTTTAACATTGAAATTACAAACAGATCCAACCTCTATTCACCAGGTTTAGGCATCTCCTCATTGCAAGAAATATGATTTTATATACAAACAAATATGCTATCAGTAAAATACAGCTGGAGTCCTTGATCTACTCACAGTCAAACAATTGCAAAAGACTATTTCAAAATCAAGACACAAAACTATAGGTTGACACATTGTGTTGAAAAGCCTGTGGTATACCCACTGCCAGCACAACGTGCTATCACTTCACTGATATCAGTCAACTAACATTGACCATTTACACCAGTCAGCAACCTTTACTTTGGCTCTAAATGTTTTAATATATTAGCGAGTAAGTGGAATCCTGCATTTAGTAACTGTAGTTATTCTTTGTTGTTCAATTAGGATTATCTTCTTTTTTAAGGTTGCTGCAGAAGACGAGTGATCAAAGTGTCACTTTATGATCTCCTGTGTGCCTATAGCTTCCGCTGCCCACTCAATGGCTCTTTAAACCTTTGAAAACTGTGAAACGTACATGTCAAGTAGCTAATATTATTTTCCTGATTTTACTCCTGTCATTTGCAAGCAGTTGTGGAATATTTACTTTAGAATATAACCAGTGAGTGAAAGGAACAAGCTATGCTCCCCCATTCAGTGGTTGCTATTCCACATATGGGGAGCTGTGTCCAGTTTTGGATTCTCTGATGCAAGAGAAAGATCAACAGAGTGGAGAGTCCTGATGGGCCCTGTGGAGGGCCCTGATGCTTTTGGTGTTTGGGAGCTCAAGACCTAGGGGCAGAGGCTAAGGGAACTGGGCTTGTCTTGCCCAGAAAGGATAAGACAGAGAGTGAGTAAATAACAGCCTTTCTTTTCCTAAAATTGGGTTAAGGCTGGGACTTAGCAAGAAGTGAAGTTACTGAACATTCAGCAGTTCCGTAGAAAAGGATCTAGAGGGAACAGCACACTAAACTTGCACTGGCGAGGTGATGTTTACATACCACCCCACCCCCCCACCCCCCCCAGCCTCATATTTATGTTGTGCACTACCATCTTGTGTACAGAACATAGGAAGTAAATTCTCTGCTGTACTTGATGCTTTGAGGTCTCAGCTTGAGTGGGTGTTCTTTTTGGGCATTGTGATATATGAAAGAGGTAAGCAAACTGGAGAGAGTCCAGACGGGAGAAGTCAGAATTGCGGAGGTTTAGGAAACATATCCTTTGAGGAAAGGTTGATGGCTGTTCTTTATCATTTATTTGGACTAACAACTAATAGAGAAGTCCAAGATGTAGTGAGTTGTGATAATCCATTACAAAGAAAATTATCCCAAAGAAAGAGTGTTCAATTATTTTCTGTGGAGAAAGGTAGAAGAAATAGGCTTAATTTACTGCTGAGTAAATTAAGAGACTGAACTTAGACCTTAAGAAATATCCAACTGTTTAAGAGGCAAAATATTGTTACAGGCTATCCAGAAACTGTGGAAGTTTTCCACTGAAAATTTTTAAGTACAAGTTAGACAAATCTATGCTGTGGGTTGCATAGATAAAATTGGGCCAAGTAGTTTGTCTGTTCTCTTCCTCCCAGCCCTACATATTTATGATTATAGCCTTGCCTGTGACACGACTTTTGGAAACTGCATATACTCTCAGAATAGTTATATAGTCAACAAATATATATTCTTACTATGTATTTTGATTGTAAATTTAGAAATACCAACAAAGTGCTTAATAATTTCACAAATAACTTTTTAGTAACTATGCAGGCATATCAGCAGTACAATTTTCCAGGAAACCTAGCAAGATTTCAGAGCAACATCAGTGATCACAACAATACAAATATTATTTTTATGATTTAAATGTAATAAAAATTCACCATTTAATTTTTCACAAAAGCCTAGGCAATTTGATTATGTTATTTCACAGCAAGATTAGCTACTTAAGGTCAGAAATAATGTATCCAATGTATATTATACACTTCATCAGTGTAAGTACACGAAATGATGGAAATTGAATTTCTTATCTGTTAACTTAAAATTTGAACAATAGCTAACGTAAATATCAGAATAATACAGAAATAGTTTCATTTTAAAATCATTTAAATCAGTCATGAAATCTTCCAGCTTAATTTCATTTATTTATTTAGTATAACATATTGAACGATACCTACCTATTTTCAAAGTACATTTTAATGTTTACTGCTCTGGTTAAATAAATATAACTGCAAAACTAAATGAAGGTTTAAGGAATAGTAGAATCTCTATTAGAAACTATATTTGATTTTAATTAAAACAATACACACAGTTATGATTTCATAATTAATTTCATGATTACTTTCTTGCTTAATGAGTGTTTGAAGTTTGTTTACACAACTAGTATTCTCTGCCATCCTCACTCCCAAAAAAAAGTCTGTCAGCCTTCTCATGTAAATTACCTATTTTAAATAACAGAATTTGGATCAGAATACGGAATTCTATGAAAATCAGTTTTGATATACCTTCAGTCAAATTGTCATAATGTAATATAAAGTGACCACTGCCAAAGAGGTAATGTGTTTGCATTCACTATGCTCCAGGCAATTTTTTATTTCCATTTCCCATGAGTCAAACAAACATGGCATTCAAAATTGCATGCCATATTGTGATTATCTGGGGAGATAATTCAAGTCATCACACTAATATTAATTCTGAGCAGAAACGAGGTTAACAAGGTCATACAACACTTTTGTTTTGGAACAAAACTTTGACTGAGCATTCACAAAAGCGTTTGAGTTACAGCAGTGTAAAACGCAGCATAAATGGTACCGTTGCAGGCCAAAATATATTAAAGAATATTATGCTGGATAATCAACCTTCCAGAACTAGCAAATGTCATATTTTTCAGCTCAGTCTGCAAAGTCTGAATCACAAGTTTTTGTATTTGCTTCAAGAACAGCACAGATTTGAGTTTAAGGACTAATGGTGCTATGAAGCCATGGATGAGTGATTTACCTCAGTCGCTTTCCCCTCCAAAGGTAAGGGACACATGGCTGAATCATAGACTTTATTCTCAAAGACATAGGCTGGTGCTTATCCCCTCTCTTGAGAATTTGGGCAGTTTGATGCTGTGTGTGATGCTGGTTGAGGAGGGGCTGCTGGTGCTCATCTCCCAGCTGCTGCCCAACAGGACATCACTGGCTGGGGAACAAGTGGGATTTTGGTCATCTAGTGTAGGCAGACATCCCCAGTTTTCCTCTCCTCATCCTTGCCACACTGGGTATCACAGCAACCAAGTATCCTCTCTACAACACCCTGTAGCTTTCATGTCAAGATTGGTACAGACTCTCTGATTATATTTCCATGCTGGTACCATCTTGCTTTGGGAAGAAAAGCAACAGTTTGAGCCAAATTAGATATTAACTAAATTTGATTGGCATATGAAGGTGAGAAAGGGGCAAATGTACCACGAGGTAATTTAAGAGTTTCACAAAAGAAATGTTAACTTCAGGTATCCCAATGAAGCATTAAAAGATCCTTCTTCATAGAAGCTGATCTGGGAGCTCTGACAGTTTCCCGGCAGTCTTAATTTAAAATCATGATTTATGAGGTCTGAGTCCAAAAAAGAAAATCTTTAAAATAAAATAACAATAATAAAAAAGAAATCTCCTAAACTGTTCCGTAGTGCAGGAATGATGTTTTCCTGCGAGACTTCTAGTGTAGGGTCTAGGCAGCCATTAATACATATGCTCATTAAACCTCTTCCGGACAAGGAGGTCTCTTCTCTGCCCCAGTCTGTGTTCATCTGAAGCCAAGAACACTCTGTTTTGAGTTTGGCTGATCAACTTCCCCCTCACAACCACATAATAAATATGTTTATTATCACCAATATATTTGTTATCTGATATATTAACCAATACATTTATAATCACATTCCAGAATATTTTGTGTACATGACTTCTTAGCACTCATCTTTCCTTTCCTATATTACTGAATCTTTTTATTTCTCTTATGCTCAGTTTTAGCCCTCAGAAATACTTAAGCATACTTAGATATTTCATATTTCAATCTTCTTTATTTTTGCACTTCAAAATACAAACAGATTTATCTGGTTGCAACCACAGTAAGTGTTTTGTGGTATTGCACAAAGAAATCCATGCTAAAGTGGCTTGTTGACATCAGCATATGAGGCTAACAGATTTTGTTAAACGGATTGTGATTGGTTATTCATAATCATATTTAGAGAAATTATTACGAAATCAGAGAAATAAGCATGGACACATCTTTACCCAGTGTTCATTTTGGCATTTTTAACATCATGACGTACCATTGGAAGTGAATGAGTGGATCAGAAGCACAGTCTCTTGTGCCCTGTCCCAGTTAGTATTCTCCAAAACTAGAGTGTTACTTTCTATTGTTCTTGCCAGCGATAGGCGGTAATTAATTATTAAGCTAATTAAGGTAGATTAGGCTTTAGTGTATGACGGCCTGGGGATTAATAAATGACAGAGATGAGTTCAAACCATCAAGCTAGTCTTCTGCTTCCATTGTTCCATATTTTTGAGACAATAAGGACAATCTTCTGTTAGTAATCAGTACGATTATAGTACCTATTATTTGATCTACTACAGCACTTAACATTTGGTTTGGGTTTTGGGGTGGACTGCTTCCAAGGTGCTAGGATCAATTAGGATTAATAATTATCATTATTTCTGAAATTACTTTCAAATATTTTACATATCTCACGCTCTAAGAATCTACCACACTAGATTTTTGTTTTTGTAAAATGCAATGATTTTGAAGAGCAGGAAGATTGTGGGTCTGCCATTACTTGTGTTGCATACTCAAATTTTAAAGATAATAACTTTGGGAGGACTATTGCCAAAGCAATATCTTTAACATTCACCTGTAAAATAGTAACTTATAGTAGAGAGCACATGTATTTCACCACTATCTCACAAAAAAAAAATATGGAACAAGAGAAATTTAATGAGAGGATATAAAAGGCTATAAGGACCAATATTTAGCTTATTGAGAAAGGATTTCTTGGCTTGGAGTTATACATACCTTTGTAAAAAACTCTGGTTTATTGAAATCGGCCTCTAACCTCATTTCGTTGCCTCCTTGATTCCTTGTCCAAAAAAAGAGGCATTTCTAAGTTCAACACTCTAATACAATTGTCAGTATAAATCACTAGGAAACCAGAGCAAGCCTTTGGAAGAACAACTGAAATTAATTTGGCAGCTAAGGCACATAACTGACACCTAGAGATAAAGGAATAGAAAGCTATAAACCCCTAATAAATGATTCTGCATCACCACAGATATTCATCCCACTTACACTTAGCCGAAGAACAGCACAAGGTTTTACATGTACCAACAGCCTAGTCATGCACTTCTTATTAGCTCGTTTACATGCTGGAATATAAGGAAGCAAATGCCCAGGAACAAAAATTAACTCCCATCTATTTTAGGGTAGTCATAAGCCTTCCTTGTAGTATCCATGTATTTTTTGCCTCACAGTATTTGTGAGTTAATGCTTGCAGGATAGTGAGAGGAAAGAGAGAGCAAACTTAAAATTCTTTTTCTTTGTTATCACTCAGCCAAAAACATCCATATAAGAGCAACTTCTCACTCAAGATACGTTGCTTGGAATACTCCAAACTAATGATATTCCTTTTTTTTTTTTTTTTTAACTGGCCTTTGTCATGTTGCATCTTTTCTCTGCTTTTAACAGATCATACCTAGCATTACTGTCTGATATTTTGCTTAAAATAGTGTTATTATTGTTCAGAGAATCACTGAGATTCTAGCTTTCAGTAACAGAAATACAGCAGCCCTGTCAGGAATTTTTCTCAGTCTCTTCATTAGCTCATCTGCAGGGTTGGCATTATCAGATTCCTAAATAGCACTAGAGGTATTTGCCATTAGAAGAAAACATGACATTTTCCATGTAGAGCATTGTGTTCACCTGTAGCGAAGGACTAGTGATTTTGTGAAGGAAGATGTTCTCTGCCCTTTAGTGTCATTTGTGGAAGTAAAAGAAGCACAACATTGGAAGTTTTGGAGCAACGGGGAATAGTGTCTCCACCACTGTGATCCCTGAACGGATCACCTTGGGTACTTTGCAAAAAAAAAATGTTATTTAGATAATATAACTGGGTCAAATGCAATAACATTTGGGGACTAATTCTGAGCATAAAAAATAAACACGTGGTCTCTATTACTTATCTTCCAGCCACCAAGTATTTGCACCTCACCTCTAATTGCAAGGCATGGTGTTTTGGTGTTATGGTGATTTTCCTTGATGTTTTCAAATGCTAAGGAGAAATAGCTGTGTGTGAGAGCGACTTGGCTTCAGGTAAAGAAAGAAAGCTACAGCCTGTGTGGATGCCAGTTAGAGCCAATTATAACCCAATTGATTTTTCTTGGCATTAAAAAACAACAACAAAATCAATGCAAAATACAACTCCACCACCAATGTACTTGTAATTCTTTAGTGTTTCTGGATGCTGGTTTAACTGGTAATTGGCATGTCCGTGTGTGAGAAGAAGAGCTTTGATGTTTGAAATAGAGAAATTAATTGTGGAAGAAATTGATCTTTAAAGCCTTGGTACAGTAAGAGGAAGAAATATTTAAACAAGGTATTGTATCATGTGAAAAGTACGAAATTTGCTAATTATGCTTCAAACACAGTTTACACTGTCACTTATTTGAAATACGCCTAAAATACATTTCCCACATCTCTGGTAAATGGCAGAAAATGAACTGATTTTCCATGTGTGAAACACATTGCCAATACCGTATAGCTATGCCTTTTGATGTCATCCTAGGTGTATTCTTTCACCTGTTGTGGATCCAGAAATTTTTCAGTTGCAATTTCAGATGTATTAAAAGAAGTGACCATCTCTTCTCATATTAATATACAGCAGAAAAAGCCCAGAAGAGTTTGTAGGTGATGTTAATAAGAGGAGAGCAGTGCATTCAGCTCATCATCCTTTCTGGTGGAAATATATACACACCTCAGGTTTGATATCTGGTTACTAAATTGAACCATGTATATTTTGGAAAAAAATGGTCTTTCAATTGACAAAATGTGATCTATCATGGGAATAAGATGGTATATTCATTGTCTGGATCCTGGTAGAGTCAAAGGATCTCTTCCATACAATTGTTTTGTTAACAGAGAAATACAATGAGGGGAAGAAGAGAAAATATTTGCTTATTGTACTTTTTTATACACACACACATACATGCACTCAAAATTACCCATACATAAACTATAGCTAAGATGCTGGGTATGTAAATAATCTTACAGTAGTAATCTCTTCTGGAGTCTTAGGCTTAGAAGGATCAGGGTATATGTACATGAGGGTTTGTGTACATATGTATGTATTACAGAGAGAGAGGTGGATATATGAATAGATATGCATGCATACATGCATGTGTACATGATGTGTACATGAACACACACACACACACACACACACACACATATATGTACACTCATGCATATGTAGCATACATCCACATGAATATAGGTACTAAGGCATTAAGAATGAGCACTAGCTTAGGATAGGAAATGAAAAATATGCTATGTACTTCGTTAAAAGCAGGCTAATAGAAATGAAGACAGATGTTCACTAAATGATTTTGTTAAGTACAAATACCACATTTTACTCTAGGCTGTTATTAAAGCAATTATTTTTTTCAAGTGCACTCTGAAAGCTGTAGCTTTGCAGTACCCCAGTGAACATCATTACATTAATATAGTGAACTTAACCTATCTATCTGTCATAACCAAACCTCACACTGATATTCTGATTAATGATGCATACTGCAGATCTTGCAGATGCCAGCCAGATGTTCATAGAAAACTAATGTTTTTTGGCTTAAGAAGTAAAGTATAAATCATATACACACTGACACACCTAGTGGAACAAATGGAAGGTATTCCTAAGTGAATTTGCAATCTACCTCCAATTTATTTTTAGTTAGACTAGATACATGACACTATGCCCCTTGCATTTCAGCCTTCCAGATGAAACAATAGATGAGAAGACCATACAAATAATTAAAAGCAAAAGCTGGCCTGTTGCTGGGAATCACTTTTGCTGTAAGGTACTCCTCTAACTCTTTCATCTGGCTGCCTCTCAGAGCAGGAGCCTCAGCACTCAGCTCCCAGTTGGAGGAAAGAGGAAAGGGAAGAAGGAGATGCTGTCAGCACAGTTCCCAGCCAGGAACAAGGGCAGGTGGCCAGCTCACAGCCACTGTCATATCTTCTCTTCTAACCTGTGCTTCTACTTGTTTACATGTATCTGCTACTAAAAAAGGAAAGATTTCATTAACATCACTTCTTTTCCAGGGATGTTAATGAAATTCACAGCATTAATTCTTCTATGTCCACAAACAAGTTCCTAAGTCAGTAGGTCTCTGCCAGCGTGTTACTCAGGAGGCAGGAGTGCTGTGATGGCTCAGAAACTTTTTCAAGTCTGGAGAAAGTCTGTTTGTCCATCAAGTGGGAAAAGTAAAATGAGGTGCAGGGCTCACCTGCACTCAAATCCTGCAGTTATGAACTGTATGGAGATGATGTCTGCAGGTTGTATAGAATGGAAATCTTGAGCTTTAGCTTGGTTCTAAAAATCTTGGTTTAAAAGCCTTACAGGTCCCAGAGGAAGGGAGCTATTTTCTGAGACTTCTACTGTTGGAATAACTCTATGTGTTCGACTATGTAACTTTAGCTAACTAGGTATTTAAGAGCAAAGACTTTCCCTTTTTCTTTTCCCATTTATAAGGCTTCTGTAATGCTTTTGCTACAGAAACTTTGCTTGCCTTCTTTCAGGGAGCAGTGATAGGAAACAGATAGCAAGCACAGGGAGTGACCAACAGCCTCCCCAGCAGCCACAGTTTACACATTTTAAACCATATCAAACCATCTTCTAATAGTATTCACTATACCGAAATACAGTGAAAAGGGCAAGGTCACTGAAAGGAGTCCAGCTGTGCCTGTTGAATAGCTGTACTTACACCATCCTCTTCAAAGTCTGCCATTTTCATGGCATTAATAAGGAACTGGCTAGCTGGGAACATGCCAGTCATGAATCTAGGCAGGACAATATTGGGCTCTTTCTATTTGTACTGTTAGCCAAGAAAGGATCTGCCTCTAACATCCACTCACATTTCCCACAAAGACTGCAGTCTCAAGCATTGCTTGGGTTGATCCTCCCCTACCTTCACATCTGAAATCATCTATGAAACTGTAAGAAAATCTGAGACAGTTCAATAAACCTGAATGACACCTGAATAATCTATGTTGTCTCCTTATCTGCCCTTAGGTCATTCTCCTGCCCTCCAAATACCCATTGCAGTTTCTGCATTTTGTTTACCTGGACTAAGAGAAGAGAAGAAAAAGAGGTAAAAGAAGCCTCATAAGTGGATCATTGATCCCACTTACAAACATGCTGCTTTCAAAGGAAACAGCAGAACTATTGCTTCTCTTGGGTATGAGTGGCCAAGAAATTCAGTTTTGGGACAGAAAGGGAAGAGCAGGGGGAAATGTGTAGCATATTCTGTGGTTAGGCAATTATCCCATCCCAGCCATATTTTTTTTTCGCTGCTCTTCACAGTTGCACCACAAATGTATCGAGCTAAGTTACTGCATGAAAGCGTTCTGCAAGGTACAAGATTTTTAGTCACACTGCATTGAACAGTGAAAATGGGGCAGAACTGCCACATGCAGCAGAAAAAGAAACTAATAATGGATTTTTCCAGCTTACCAAACAATTGCTCAATTTTCATCCACTCTCCAACTTAGGGTCTACAAATTTTGTGCTGTGGGTGGAGCGTGTTGTGTCCGTAGTAGGAATTTGAAAGCAATTGTCATTATTGCTGTCAGATTCTGGTCTTTGGTTTGGATGATAACAAATTGAGAAGGCATACAAGATTGTTTATTTAACCTGTTGCATTTATTACTGTTCATTGTACTGGGCACTGAATCTGGACATACTGCCCTTGATTCACTTGAACAGATCTTAAAGTACCAAAACTGTTCGCTTTCCAGTGTGTCTGCCCAGTGTTGATGAGCTCATAGTTTTAGAATATCCACGTCTTCTTCCAATACAGCTCTAATGCCGGATCTAAGTGTGTGGAAGGGCAAGAAAAAGAAGTGGTTTCTCTTTTGTTTTTCTTTTACTCCTATTCAGAGTAACATAATAACGACTCTAGTGTGTCAGCAAATTAATTATAGCATTACAGAATTTCGTCAGCGAATTTAGGTCAGGTTTAATGGGTCCAGACTGCTGTCATATTATGATACCAATTTTGTAGCTTATGTGAGATCGCAGAATCAGAAACATTGGTTGGGAAGTCCAGTCTCCTGCTCAAAGCAGGACCATTGCCAACCTTGTGCTTCAGTCTTGTTAACTCTTGAATAGGATGGAAGCTTCACAACCTCTCTGGGTGACCAGTGCAGCAGTATGCTTCCCAGGGAAAAAATTTTTTAATAATGTTCAGTTTGAATCTTCCAAGCTGCAATTTGTCCCTTGTTAAGGTGTCTGTCCCTACTGAGAAGTTTGACTGTCGTTTTTGTAAACTGTCTGAAGTAATCATAGGCTATTACATCATCCTTAGCTCCTCACCCCTGGGCTGCACAAACTCTTTTTTTTTTTTTTCTGTTAGTAGACACTTGACATTGAACCATTTATTACTAGCTTTCAAGTATGGTATTTCTGCCAATTTCCAACCCACCTACCTCTCAATTTTATTCCAACTCAAATGAGCTTCCAGATGAAAGTGCCACAGAAGACATTGTCAGAGGCCTTATTAAAGTCAAGATATCTTGTGTTCTCCACTGTCATCCCAAGTTAATAAAACATGATTTCCTATTGACAAATCCTTGTTGATTGCTCCTAATTCCTTTCTTGTACTTCATGTGTACCAAGATGGATTCAAAATGAATTAACAGGTAAACTACTTAGACAAAATAGTAGAGTCAGCTTACCTGTCATTGACTCAAAATGTACCCTGTCTTTGTCTTAATCAGCAAGATCAAAATGCATTAGGACAGTGACTGCGTTGTTCTCCAACCAAAGGGATGAAACATTGTAAGTTAGGGCTTACTTGTCTCTGTGGGTAAGATTTTGCGTCCTTGGATTCACACTGGTGAAATGTCAGTGCAAGTTATCAACCAAACATACACTGAGCAAGTCCACTAGATATACTCTTTCTACTTCATCTGTGATTCTTTTATGGTATTAGACATTTAGGATTGTAGGAAGGTAAAATAATTCTAGGTTTCAATCGTGCCAGTAGATACTAACCCAAATGATTCATGTTTCCAGGCATTTTGCTGGGGCAGACAAATACGGAAATCCATTTATTTTAGTTGGTGGGAGAGTGGAATATAAAAAGCATGAAAGCGAGGTGTTATCATTTTGTCTGCAGTGTATTAACTAATGTGGGGGAATTAGCAGTTGTTTTGGGACCATAAATGTTCCCTGGTGCATACTGATCAACTTTCATGATGTGCTACAGATATGCACTGTAACTTTTAAATCTATTGACAAACAATGTGAACAGTGTTATTATAAAATCAAAGGTAAATTTCAGTGTGCTGTATCTTCTCTTCAGGTTGTTTCCATTATCAGTTATGAACCCTTTCCCTGCAGAATAACCTTGGTGTTTTTTCATTGTATTTTGTACCTTTTATTACAAATATATATATATATATATATTAATCACAAAACTTCATCTAGTCCTGTACGAGCTTCTCAAAAAAACTAACATTAACGTCATAACTACATTCAAAAATATCCTCACTGTTTTTCCAGATTTCAAGTGTGGACAAAAGAATGTCATGAGCCTACTTTACTAAATGTTTATTTTCTGTACTACATTGGCTATATTAAGATATCTGTCTTGTAGCCTTGTATAGTGAAAAAAAAAAAAAAAGATAATATTAAAAAAAGTGTGGTCTTACTGCTGGGGTTTACTCCTGGTAAGCAGCTCAGCNGTTTACTCCTGGTAGGCAGCTCAGCACCACACAGCCACTTGCTCACTCTCTCCAGATGGGATAGGAAAGAGAATCAGAGAGGTAAAATTGTGAGAACTCATGGCTTGAGATAAAGACAGTAGATAAAGCAAAAGCCGAGTGCACAAGCAAAACAAAACAAGGAATTCATTTGCTACTTACCATGGGCAGGCAGGTGTTCAGTCACTTCCAGGAAAGCAGAGCTCATCACATGTAAAGGTTTCTTGGGAAGACAAACGCCATCACTCCCAATGGCCCCCCCTCTTCCTCCTTCTTTCCCAGGGAAATTGTTGAGTCATCATCCCTGGAGTCTTAAAAAAATGTTTGGGTTCAAAGCTTAGTGACATGGTTTAATGGTGGACTTGGCAGTGCTAGGTTAAAGGTTGGACTGGATGATCTTGGAGGTCTTTTGCAGCCCAAATGATTCTATGATTCTGTGATTCTTTCCCCCAGCTGTTATTGCTGAGCATGACGCCACATGATATGGGACATCCAGGTTTGGGTCACCTGTCCTGGCTGTGTCCCCTCCCAGCTTCTTGTGCACCCCCAGCATCCTCACTGGCAAAGCAGCATAAGAAGTTGAAAAGTCCTTGGCTCTGAGTAAGCACTGCTCTGCAACAACTAAAAACATTGGTGTGTTATCACCACAGTTTTCATCAAAAATCCAAAACACAGCATTATGTGAGCCACTATGAAAAAAATTAACTCTAGCCCAGCCAAAACCATGACAATATCAACCCCTTATTCCATACCATTTACATCATGCTCAGGTTCCACAATTTCCAATGCATCTTCACTAATCACCACCCTTCAATTAATACACAGATGTCATTCCCTTAGTCTAAGCCTGTGAAATGTCCACAAAATATTTATAAAATGTCCACCGAGTTCTTTTACTCCATTGCACATCATTAAAAGCTGTATTTGTTGCCATAATTACATTCAGAGTTTTTACACAGGACTAGGTTTGCTTAGGCTTGTGCTCCATGAATGAGAGATGTGTGACCGTACCTCTTTCACAGTCACAGATGGAAGGAATTATGACTTTCCTAACTCCTGTAGAGGGGTAGCTGGAGGAGATAAAACACGTTACATCAGGTCTTAAAAGACTATAAGATTCCTTTTTGCTTCAAGGGTAGGAAGCCTGGAGTGAATTGAACACCCTCTGGAGTAGTCCCAGGTCTCAGTCTGAGTTAATTGCAGAAGCAGCTTGAAACTAAGGTATCTTGTGTCATTAGTGCCTCATCTCCTTGGTACTGCATCTCCCAGCACTTCAGAAATGACCCAGTTCAAATGCATGACTGCATTTCTCTTGATTTAGACAGAACATGGTATGGTGCTCATCAGGCACAAAGGAACTTGCCTGAATGAAATTAACGTGTCAAAATGTTTTGACCAAATTTGAACTCACAGTGTGGGTTTATATCAGATCAGTGCTTTGTGTTAGGCAGCTGCAGCCTTTTTGATCTGATGTTAGACCTAAAAGTGCATATTCCTGAACTACGTCCTGAGTGAGAGATTTAGCTCCCTTTTCTTAACTCACATGTGTTTCTTTTGCTACCTGTTCTATATAAAGGGACAGCTGTTAGAAGTAAACTCTAATTCAGTTGTCTCATTAATCTCTATGTGAAAACACTCGATATCTTCTCAAGATCCATTGATCTAAATCCAGGGAAATGAAGTACTGTAATTTCTTATTTGGAAAATGAAAAGTTTGCCCACTCTTCTCACTGCCTACCTTTGACCAGTGAAAAGGCATACATACCAGTTTTTAAGATTTTGTAAAGTGTCAGCACTGGTCTGTCTCCTTGAACTGTTAGACAGAAGTCATCGTATTTCTGGATAGCTCAGCAAGCCTCAATGTGTACAGCTACATACACTACACAAGAGGATGACAGACACCTTCCCACTACCTTGGTCTACTGGTATGTTCATTGCTTTCTCTAGTGTCTCACATGACCAGAAAGACACAGTTAGGTGGATATTCAATGGGCCACGTGAAGAAATGCTGATCCAGCCCCATCACTGACTCCTCACCCAGGCAAGCACACAAGTTATAGCAGGCATCAGGCTGTCCTAAGCAAGGGAGAGGCAACGCTGATACATGTGCTAGCATGCCAAGCCTTCCTCCTCACAGTGCTCCTCATGCGAAGGAGGTGCCAAGCTTGTCAGGCTACAGCTGTGGCTGGCCATTATATGAACACAGGCTCACTAGTGGAGAAGTATGCATGCCCACCCACTCACCCACACGTGCACACATGCTGGACGTAATCTGAAATTCAGAAAAGGAAAGCACTTCAGGGATCAGTCTGCCTTATGGATTCTTAGGGTAGGTTCATGAGAGAAGTAAATAATTCTGCCTCATAAATTCTCCAGATGGGTATGTGACAGTAGAAAGCAATACCATTTTTCTATTAATTAAATTTCTATTGCCATTTGAGAGCACTAAAGGTCTAGAGAAGCATGAGGCTAGAGCACACAATGTACTATGATGCTGTAAGTGAATTCATTTATCACTTTCTCTTTACTACTGTTTACCAGCTTACACTACACCCTTTAATAGCTTTTTCAGACCCATCTTTCCCCTCCTCTTAAATGTCAATTTCTTGATTTCAACAGCCTTAAGAGTGTGCTTTGAAAATATATTCCCTAACTTACAAAAATGTGCACGTAAGATCTTTTTAGTATGTGGTTTAGTCTTTTTTTTTTTTTAATGGTCTTTTTTCTGTTTTATACTTGGTATGTTCATTTCTATCTCATCTGCATAAACTATTTTTCATGTGTTATAGCTATCTTAGCCAACAGATGGTGCTGTGTATAACATTTTTATGATACTGTATAACAAAAACATATATTACACCTAAAATGTACGCATAATTATTTTGGTAAAAAATAAATATGAAATTGAAATTCACAATAATGAATACTTACCATAAAAATTAGAAGAAAAAAAAAAAAGTGCTGAGAGTCACTGATGAATGTTCACTTCAGCCTGCAGGTGGGTAAAGACAGAGTTACATATGTAAATCTGCCTGTAGTGTCAACATTACTGCTCTCAAACATGAAGATCTTTTGCAAAATCAGGCCTGCAAGATGGCAGATTTTAAGCACACTAAAATTATTACAGTCTGGTTTGGTTCCTGTTCTCTACAATTAATACTTTTTATCTAAATTGAAACATAAAAAAGTAATAAGCCATGGGTACACGTAAAACATTTATAGGACCACTTCATTAAGTGAGACTTATGAAATATAATTTTAATTAAAAATCACTGTTGTTGAGTACCACCAATGATTCAGTGTGTGCTAATATTTCAGTGTGCAAACAATGCAGCAAGTTATTGGCGCTACACAGGTATGTAAAATTAATCATGTGCATAATGACATGCAGAACAGACTTTCAGTGTTTTCTATGGGTCTGGTCTTTCTTTTTGTGAGAGGGATGGGAGTGTCACTGAATAAGACATAACCAAGCAGAGTGTGGTGAATATATTCAAATTTCATCAAGTAAATATTATATAACATAACAAATGATCACAAATCACTGATTTCTGTGTAGTTATATACCAACATAAAAATTTATGCAACACTGCATTACCCATATATCACATGCCAACCCCAACACTGCACTCTGGTAAAGCTGTTATCATTATCACCTTGTGTAATCTCTTTCAAATGCAGATTTATAATTTTTTTTTTTTCAAAATTGCTGCTCTTTTTAACTAGGTGATACTTAATCCTATTTACCCAGTCACAGTCATCTCACTGAATTTAAGTTAATACACATTTCAGTCTACATTTAAAATACATCCAGAAAATGTGAGTGTTTTTCCAACACAGAAACAGACATGGAAGGTCAATTACAAACATTCTTCATGGAAAAACCATGTGCTTGTTTTTTTCCAGGAATGTGATATCAAAGACTTTGTCACTGTGGAATCTCGTTACTTCAACAGAGCACAGCCCATGTATCAATGAATGCTAAAATGAGATGTCCTCAGTCTTACAAACATTGACACTCAGGACCTCATTTGGAACAGGCAGATGTATTTTATATCTAGTTTTGAAAAGTCTCCAGTTTCTGGCAGGAATGTTTTAAATATTGGGAAAGCAGTCATCATTTTACAATTTCAGAAAACTGAATTTCTGATGACAATTACTGAAAATACCTCAGCCACTTCTACCTTTTCTGGTGTTAGCACCCAGTTGTCCATACAGGTAGGTATGAAAGCGAGTACTTCTAATCAAACACTTGATCCTTGTTATTAAAGAAGATTTAAAATGGACATGTACAGTATAGGTAAGGAAAGCAATCCTAATTTTATATATTTGGAGCAAAAAATCTCCTTTTTTGTTAAAAAAATCTGCCTTTTTGGTTTGCCTTATATATTTTATTTAATTTTATATTGATCAATGATTAGAGATAACAGAATACTGCAGTGATTTGGCTGTACGCTGCGACATTTTTTGAACAGAAACTGAACTGCTGGTGTTTACTAGGTTACTTGAGGAAAAATAGAACATTTTTTTTCTTTTGAAAAAGGAAAACAAAATGAGCACTATTATTGAGTGAAAATGATGTAACCTTTAAACCACTTTCAGGATGACCACACAGAAAATGTTCTTCAAAATTTCTTTCCCTCTTTCCCACTCCCCCAGTTTCCTCTTGTGTGTAGGGGAGTACTGAGTTACTACTTCTCAACTATTTTCAATTATTCTGCTGCAGTCTTTAGTCTTTCTCATGTACAGTTTGTCACAAAGAGTTCTCAGTGTTGCTTTCCTGTGAGGATTTGGAAACAAGGCAGGAACACAGGCTGCTGGTGCTTAGGCTATATAATTTTTCATTTCAATCAGGTCAATGAAAAAAACTGTATCTCTGGTATGGCTGGTGGGTTAGTGATAGCAGGCTAGCTCTGGAGATGGGCTATCGTATTTTGCCACAACAGAGTAGTAAAAGTGGGAGGTTCAGTTATAAAGGGAAAGAAACAAGGACAGCTTAGTCCTCAGTAGGATTGTACGACGGAGTGAATGCAGAAGCCTGGGAAGAGTGTTGAGAGTAAAGTTTATGTAAAGATGGTAGGATGGTACAGGATGGTGTCACCTAAGTATTATTCTAAGGTTTCTTTTTTTGCAGCACCAATGGCATACTGCTACTTGTCATCCAAACTGTACATTACACTGTGCTGAAATACACTTTATCCCATCCTCTCTGTCTCTTGTCATGAGAGAACTCTGTTGATGTAAAAACCCAAAGGCAGTAGGGACTGCACAGGGTCATTTACAATGAGGATACTACCAGAGAATCATCCCCTCATGCTCCTAGCATGAAGGTTTCAAATATTACCAGTGATGCTGGGACTCCCTTCTTAGGGACTCCCCTCTTAGCGATTCTGGATGTTAATTCATGGATTAATTACTTTGGAATATATCTAACTACAAGTCCAAAATGCAGTCTTGCATTCAAGCCAGTGGTAAAAAGTAAACTAAAGTTGGAGAGGAAGGAGATAACAAACACATTGCATGCATACAGATACACTGACAGAGCACCAGTATTTATGCCTGTGTTTCAGCCAGCTGAGCAACCCTGACTTCATTTCAGTGCAAGTGTGTCTCACTCCTATGTTTAAGCCAATAGCCTTCCTCCTGCTTCCTCACTTGTTCTCAAGGCATGGCTCAAGCCAGCTTTGCTCTTTCTGTGTATTATTGGCACTGTATACTTTCCAAGCCATCAGCAACAGATAATTGGACTCCTCAGTCTCCCACATGTCCTAGAACTTCCTTGGCTTATCAACACCTATGCTGAATTTATTCTATGGCTCTGTGTCCTTGTGGGGTGCACAAGGAGAACATCAGCCACGAGATCATCTATGCTTGTTCAGCTGGAGCCAGGTGCATCAGGAGATGGAAATCAGAAAGACCTCCACTTGTATGTTACCTTGCTAATGGGAGTCCAGAGGCTGCCTACTTGCACTTGCTCTCACTTGACAGTAGTTTGGCTCACATCCCTCTAGCCAGTTTAAGTGAAGGGGAGGGGTTACCCTCCACATTTGAGGCCAAACAATCTCCCAAATCTGGAAGGCCCCAGAACAAGCTGCTTCAGTGGTCTGGTTGTGGATTCGTGGCCTGGTAGGCCTCAAATCAAGTGGCATGAGAAAATGGTTGTAGTACAAGTCACTTTGTAGCACAGTTACAATACATGTAACAAAGATGGTGTAGTATTTCTGTATTGCCATGAGGCATATGGAGCTGTGATGCTGGACCTCATCTAGTTACTCTAGTTACTCTCCCCAGTATGAGAGCACTGAGTGCCCCATGTAGGAAAGGGACCCATTAGTTCCCAGGCTCCACATAGGAACATTGCCAGAACTTGCACAGCCTTATCCTGCCCCAGTTCTGCTGCTTTTATTCTTCTGGCCCTTTTGGCTTCATTATATTCATACAGGACTCAGATTCCTTCATCTAGGAAAATAGTTACCATCAGTTTGGAATGTGTTGTTGGGCTAAACAAAGGTTTATTAAGAGCCTTTTAAATGAAAGTGTGGGCAATCAGCTTGGAAGCATTTATGTGCTTATTCACAATATAGTTATTTTCTGAGAAATGTTTCACACTGCCAAGAACTGTGTTCTACCTGCTGCTCTAACTACATTATTTTTTAGGTACATATTGAGATCACTGCTATAAGATTGTCTTGACTTTCACAGAGAAAGAGAGCCCTTGGAAGACATGAACCGAGTTTTATTTTTATTATAAGATTTTCGTATCAAGTAGCACTGTCTATAGGAATAGATATTCAATGATTCTGATGATAGAGAAGATTGCCTTAATGAGGGAAGGTCTTAGTTATGACTGCCATTCCTCATTACATCATCTTGTTGGACCTAACAGGAGCACAAACAGGAAAAATCACAGGATATCTTGAATTCTGTGTAAGCTGGATATGAAGTGTCAGCAACATTAATTCACAACACCACTGCTTTGTCAAAATTAGTTATATGTGCTATTGTGTTGAGAATATTTGACTGATATGGTTGCCTCTATAATTAGGAGTCTGTCACATTTCAATTATGCATTCATACCACTTTTCAAAAGGTTTATAAATCAGATAAACTCCCTGGAGGCTGAAATGTGCCATGATAATCAGTGCAGGGACAATTTTGTTTATGTGCTGTTGTCCATTACTTTCTTACAGGATTATTACAGAAATAGGGTAGGCTTATTCGTAATCTCATGTCTTTAGAAAGAACTTACTTCAAAAAAAGATGCGAGTTGGTATTTTCACAGTGTTGGCTTAACCATCTTCTCAAGACAGTTTTACCATCAATTTCATTGTCGCAGCAACATCCTGGCCATGCTGAGTACTTTCAATAACCACTTGAAACATTAAAGTGTTACATTTCACAATACTGACTAATACTATCTCAATAAATGGTTGAAGGAAAAAAGAAAGAGCATCAAACTTTAAAGTGTTTTACTTGTGAAAGTCATTCTCAGCAGCAATTCTTAGCAAACACACAGCATCTCGATGTTCAATGTAAAGCAGTTGGATAAGTTGTGATTCCTTTTAATTAGAAATGCATCTTTGGAGCTTGTTTGTGGAAGCAGAACAATTAGTGCCTTGAATTTAATTCTTCAAGTAAGAGTCTTTAGTAAAAAAACATTACGGTCTCCAAGAAAACCCTTAAAAACATGCAGTGATGCACAGATGTGCTGTGAAATTCTGAAAATGTGAGCTAACTTGAAGAAGATCCTCACTGAATATTAAATAACCTTGGAAACTACTGCCCAGAAACAACATTTTATTCTCTGTTCTCAATGTGGGGGTGGAGTGTCAAGAGCTGATTTTGTCAGAAAAGAGGTAATTATCTTTTTTTCCTGACTAATTAATTTAGCCTTAAAGGTATGTTAGGCTATTGGATTTGTATTTATTGGTTGCTGTTAGATAGAGGCAAGTGCTTTTAAGGCTGTGTCATGCAGAACAAAGACCCTTTAAAGTTTGCCTGTATTCATCCATAAATATTGGAATAAATAAAAGCACAACCTGGGTGGCTCTTGCTTGTCCCATGAGGTAATGTGCTAGGGATAGCTCCTTCTGCATGCAGCCCGACTGCTCCCAGAGGCAGTCTTCCTCTCTGGGGACAAGGTGTTATTGGCAATGCAGGAAGACAGGCTAAACAGATATGAGAAAAAGGTGTGAGGGTATAACGTACACAGATACACTGAAATTCTGTTGTCATGTTAGCAATCCAAACAGAAACTGTGTGGAACGGTAGTCTTTTTACTTCTCGCATGAATGGAAGCTGTATTTTCAAACAACATTTCTCTTTCAGCAGCTTGTCTTTACTGTTAGGAATGGCAAAATTGTGAATGTAGAGGAAGCTGGAGCAAAGGAGCTGTGAGGCTGATTAGTTTAGGACAGTATTAATTTTCTAATAGGCCTCATGGGTGGGATGCAATGCTACCTCTGTCATGGGCTTTACCATAGCACTTCACATTTTACAGGACTAGGGCATGCTATTTAACCACTACACACTTCCCTTTGCGATTTTTGTTTAGGTCTGTAGTACTTACCAAACTAGTGCCTCCACACAGTCTGAGAGACAGCCCAGGATAGAGGTTGGTCTCAACAGGCAGATGGATGTGTCCAGCCTAATTTTCTGGACAGGAAAAGAACTCAGGTATACAGAGATGAGCTCTGCTGGACACCTAGTCCTCAAGCCCAGAAAGTGGGCCGTGGTCTATTTTATCTACTATAACAGCATAATCAACGATATCAAAATCATAGGGCTAGCCACTAGAAAGAATTAAAGAAGGAGAGGAAGGTGATCATCTCATTCAAGAGATGATTTCTGCTTAAGTACATAGGTGCATGCTTACTTTCTTCTGGAGACCAGAATGTACGGAAGTCCCTCTTAAATTTAAGTACTGGCTTAAATATAGCATCTAAAAGAAGATTTTTTCTTCATATCAAGATGTATTATAAGCACAATTAAAACTGTACAGTTTCTATTGGACTAATTATGGAAATCAGGATTTCTCTTGCAAGGTTTGCATTTCTCCCTGCATAGGTCATATGTTTGTCCTTTAAAACACAAAAAGCTTTAAAATCAGAAATGAATAAACTCATTGTACTACTCCTTGGCATCCTGCTAACAAGCAGGAGGAAGACAAAAAGGTAAATTTCCATATTTCTTGGCTTTGGTTCTGTAACTGGGAATTTCTTCAAATTTCATTAACATAAGCATACTTTTATTTGTATTTAAATACAGTAAAATATTTGTTCCTAAAATTTCAAAATTAACTGTGAAGAGTTAATTTCTTTGGTGCTTAATTACTTGGCTTGACCTTCATCTCTACAGTGTCTCATCCACCCAGCTTCCAACAGATATTAGAGAGCTTTCTTCTTCATAATTTCTTTGGTTAATTACCAATAGGATTACAAAATTTCCTTGCTAACACTTTTTTTTTTTTTTT
>VXAL01016519.1:8010-32871 GCA_013399475.1 Chauna torquata
TTTGTCAGATTACTCAGGAAATAGTCTTACATCAAATCCTCATCTGGTGTCAATTATTATGGCTCTGTTTGTTCTTGAACATTGGAGCAGGACTGTTCATGTGTGTATCATTGCAAATTTTACTGAGTGAGGCTCTGCCTACTGAGACAGGCAAACATAACATGTATTTTTATCTAATTCATTGAGTCAGTGACCTGATTAATCTTTTTCCAGGACTTCTAGTTTTACTTCTCTTTGATTCAGCTGCTAAGTGAAGGTGGACTACCTATTATCAATCAAGAAGTTTACATCTTCAGTGACTGCAATTCTTTGAAGTGCTGGGAGAAGCAGAAATATTTATCATGTTCTCAAGGTGGTTTCTGAACCTTTCAATCTCACATCTAGATTACAGCCAATGCCTCCTCCACAGCCCCTTTGTAGACTGTGAAATCAGCAGTTCAAAAAGACATTGTCAGCACTGGAAGTACAGGGGAGCTGGGACACATAATCAATCTTCAGCCTCCCATAGAACCTGCTAACAGGTTTTTATTTCTGTAGTCGTCCAAAGGATTAGACTACTTGGTAAAACAACTTCACTGTCTCTCTGCTTCTCTTTCTTGTTGTGCCTTATCCCTTTTTCCTCTCTCTGTGATATTGCTACGAATTGCCCATATTTTCTTTTTAAATCCTTTTGCAAAATATTCATTGCTATTTTTTTTTACTCAGACAAGCACATTTTCCAAAGATACACTCATCATGGTATCCTTAGAAAAAAATAAAAACCAAAACCTATTATTAGGTTTATTTTCATAATTTCAAAAGTTCATCCAGAAAGAAAATAACAACAGCCCAGACAGTATTTCATTCTGTAGTATGTGAAATGCAGGGATCATGCTAAGTAGAAGGAAATAGGTTAATATTATCTTCACAGGATAGTGATGTCTTGATCACTGATAAGTGGAAGCTGGTATTTACTGTGCAGTATTTTAATTTCCCCAGCACCTTGATCACTACTGAAAGCCTAATTGGGTTTACAAGTGTTGTTCTACTTTCTTACAAGCCACACTGCGAGCTCCCATTGTTTTTTGTTGCTTCCAGCCATTTCCCTGAGATCCCGCAATACCCTTGATCTCTTCCAGTTACTTTATTAGTCTACCCTTGTAGCCATCCTCACAGTGAGCTCTTGACAGCACTCATCAATTCTGGATGTTTCAATTAATTGCACCAGCACCTATCTCCTGGCTGCCTCTGTTTGCTCCTTCTGCCAGTGCTTCAAAACCTTCGGCAAAGTGACAGTCTGGGATAGCAACAGCTTAGTGACTTCAACAGAGCAAGAATGCGCTGATAGTCTAAGCAGAAATTTTACTCAGAAATATTTTGCCATCTCCCCCTCCCCCAAATTCAATTTTCAGGTCTGTTTCTAGGGATTTGTAATAACATAGAAATCAAGAAAGATTGATGAGCCAGTCTTTTTTTTTTTCTGTCTTCTTATTGTTTTCCTTCTTGTTAGTAAAGATATGTCATTTCCATCATTGGTGAGCTCATGATGAAGTGACTTCAGAGGCCTTAAATGCAACATTTAGTCCTTTCCAGTTGTCCTCTATTTTGGGGGGGATCAGGTAATTTTCAGGTACTTTTCTTGTTGCCATACATGCTTGCGTATATGCAAGTCCATGAACGGCTGGTGTGGTCTGCAACTTCTAAAGACACTAAGTGAATTGTGCTGCCCAATTATTTATCTAGTTTTTAATCTATGTAACAATCAAAAGTAATATTTGCATATGTTTAAGGAAATTCAACTGAATTGAGAATGAAGAAAAACTCTCTTCTATAAGCTCCTCCATTGGAGTAAATACTTGCTGGTAAGTGCATTTTAATTCATATGTATGTATTTCCACATTAACTTAATGGTCTTACACTTCTAACCATAATAAAGAATTTGGGATCTGGCCCAAAATACGAATTAAATCTACTGTTATCTTGCAACTGTTCAGAACCAATGTCATCAAGGTTTAATGGAAGGTAGTCACCTTTAATTAGAAAAAATGTAAACTTTAAAATAATTGGATGTTGAACCCAGTTATTCAGAAGCTAAATACTCAGTGCATGCAACTACTGCTACAACAGAAAGAGATATCAAGGTAGTGAAGTGAATGTAGATAAATACTTTTTTACAGAAAGAATGAATAGTCTTATCTGAAGTTCAGATTCTGTTACACACTTTTATGTTATCTCAGGCTTAGCTCATCTTTAATGCACGGACACGTATATTAACATGGAGTATCACAATCATACTTTTCTTTCTACAGAGTTGTAAAATTGAACCTCATGGAAATATTAATCCTTGAATTCAAGGCTCAAATGGACGTAGGGTTTGATCTCATCTTTACTGTATGTTTTGAAGGTCTTTTTAACAGATGCTATTCTCAGTATGCTGTGAATTGAGTAACATATATCTTCAGGCTAAATTTTACCTAGTCTACATTTCAGTTTCATTAAAATCGGTGGAAGCTGTGCAGGTTCATCTAGGAGGAGAACTAGGGTTTTAAAGAAAACAGTTGTTTGCAATTTTTTCCTTTTTTTTTTTTTTTTTCCTTTCTGTTTTTCCTAGCAAGCAAAACTATGGAAGGTTATATGGTGAAATCAAGTGCATTTCGCATTTGAGTAGACAGCAACATTTTTATTACAGTTTTGATGATTCTCCTAATGTAAAATATGTTGTTTTTCTAGAACTACAATGTGGCAAACAGTGGAGCTGAGTGCCTTGTATGCAGCTCGTAACTTATTGACAGTGAAAGAATGATCCAATTAGTAAGTGATTAATCACAGGTTGCTGTAGGTCTCAGAATGTATATTGAAAATTTATGGGGTAGAAGAGTATTTCATGCACATGCCTTCACCTAACCAGTAATCACCACCTGGAAATGAAAACTACATTAAAAAAACAAAAAACAAAAAACAAAAAACAAAAAACAAGAATACATGGGCAGCAGCACAAAGTACTAACTATTTGATTGATTCGCATTGTCATAATTATAACAACAGTAACTGTGTTGCTTTGATACCATGTTTAAAATTAATTAATATTTTATTGTCAACGAGCAACAATGGAAAGACTTAACGTTTCCAGCTTAGACAATTCTTTGGTGTTTCAATAACACAGACAAGTAAAAATGGATATCCAGCAGAATTTAACTGTGAGATATGAGCCATGAGAAACTGTGAAGCCTTTCAAATATTAAAAATGTTTAAATGCTGATTTTTAGAGAAATCTTGTTAACATGCAAAGCGATACATTTTGTGACAAAACCAGTGAAATAGTTAAAAAAAAAAAAAAAAGACAGTCCTTTAAATGAAGAAGAAAATATTCGTATTTTTATTTTGTGGACAAATCTTAGTAGATTTAGTTACCATAACAACAATTCTCATCCCTGCTAGTGGATTGCACATGCCACCATGATTTATCAAAGTATCTTACACAGACGTGTTATTTTATGATTTCTTGTTTTCAGTGGTTCATTTACTGAAAATATCTGCCAAATTTTTATTCCAGGCTAGACAAGCGTGAGTAAATTTCAGATAAGTAATAACATTATGATGCTTAGATACAACAGTAATGTGGAATACAATAAAGCTATTTTGAAAAAGTAGATGATGAATTAGGTTAGAAAAATATAGACTTGTCAGTACTGTACCATACCTCCCAAAACTTTTCAGTTTTGCAATTAACTAATTCAAATTCAATGTAGGAAAAAAAAAAAAAAAATGAAGTGTGAAAATTTGATAAATTCCAAATTACAATACCAATCTACAGGTGAACAAGCAGAATAAACCTCCATCGTGTCTGAGTGTTTTGCAGCCTAAGTGAAACTATCTTTGAGTACCGTAGTAAGAGACTGAAAAAGAAGACTTTATGGTGAGTGTAGAATCTTCATGCATATGTCTCAAAATCATATTTCATGTATTGCTTGTTTACATCAGTGTCTCCTTACTCTTGATGTACTGTCTGCAGCTTAGACACAAGTCTGATCTAGGCACCCTGGGTTCCTTTCATAGACAATAGAGAAAACTAGGACTTCATTAACATGGTTCTTTACATCCCAAAGTAGACTGAAAATTCTTGTTTCTCCGAATTGTCTGCAACAGTACCCTACAATTAGCTGAGTTGAAACCTACTCTTTTTGTCTTTCACACTCAGGATAACATCATAGATTCATCAAATAAATTAACTTGGGCAGGACCTCTGTAGGTCCCATGTCCAGTTCACAGCAGGATCAATTAGAACAGGTTGCTCAAATCCAGCTGGATTTTGAAAGTCTTCAAGGATGGAGATTCCACAATGTCTCTGGGAAACCTATTCCCACGTTTGACCATCATTACAGCAAAATAAATTTTAAAATATTCCTTAAATCTAACTGGAATTTATAATACTCCAGCTTGTGTCTGGGACATCTTCTTTCATCACCACATACCTCTGAGAAAAGACTGGCTCTGTCTGTTCTACTACCTCTGTTTAGTCAGCTACAGACAGCAATACAATCACTCCTTAGACTTTTTTTCCTAATACTGAACAAATCCAAATCTCTCACTCTCTCCTCATATGTCGTATAGTCCAGCCAGTTTCCCTACCTTATAGTCCACATAACCAGTTCATATCTGACAAATTTATCTACAGGAATATTATGCGACACCATGTCAAAAGCCTTGCTAAAGTCAAGGAAAACAACACCTAGTGCTTTCCCCTTGCACACTAAGATAGTCATTTCATCACATAAGTGTTATGATTGGATAGGCATGATCTACCTTTGGTAAATCTGGAAAAATGAAAACAAAAATTATTGCTTCGTTAGGAAGATTGCCCTCCTGGTCCTGTCTACAGCTTTCTTACCAAGGCGGTTGGTTCTGGTGCAGGCACATTCTGCAGTAGAGTGGAAGATCGCCATGTGCAGGGGGCTTCCTGCGCCGAGGCAACCCCAGGAAGAGGAGGGAGCCACCAGCACCTGACAGCCCTTGCGAGAGCAGCCAGCTAGGCTTGGGCTGGAACAGGAGCAGTGTCGGCCACCCCCTTATGTAAGAAGGCAGCCCCTGGGCAGTGTGAGTGACCAGGTGTACAGCAACCAGTGTGGGTGCTGAAACTTTGCCTGCTTGACCAGGGAGTGATGGTATCCATCTGGCAGATGGCCATGGTCTCTCAGAGCTTGGTACCCACCACAAGCAATGCAGCTTCCAAGACAGAGCTCTGGGGTGAACACGTTGCCACCCAGGTGTCAGCCTGCAGGGTGGGCCCTACTCTCATGCCAGTACTGGACTGCAGCAGTGAGCACACTTGTGGGAGGTGCACCCAGGTGGAGGAGCTCCTCTGCTTAGTGACAGAGCTCCAGGAGTATGTGAGTAGGCTGAGGAGTATCAGGGACTGTGAGAGGGAGATAGACTACTGGAGTCGCTCCCTACCTTCCCTGAGACAGGCCTGCTGGGGAGGTTTCCCTATCATCTTTCCACCTGGCTGAACACAGTGACCTAAAGGATAAGGAGCAATGGCAACAAGTTCCTGCCTGGTGTGGCAGGCACATCTCTTCAGTGACTACCCTAGCTTCCCAGGTGCCCTTGCATAAAAGGGTATGAGGTTCTGCAAGTGAAACCGAACAATATTCAGGACAATGGTTCATCTGGCTTGGAGCTGTCAATGAGTTAAGTAGGCCTATGCCTTGCATCAAAACAGCTTCCAGAAAGGAAAAAAGATGGGTCATTGTCATAGGAGACTCCCTTCTGAAGGGAACAGAAGGCCCAGCATGCAGACCAGACCCACTTCAAGGGGAAGTCTGCTGCCTCCCTTGGGACTGGGTTAGAGATGTGAAGCGAAAGCTTCCTTCCCTGGTACAGCCCTCAGATTATTAATTTTTCAGGTAGAAGGTGATGAAGTTCCAACAAGAAGTCCAAGAGCAATCAAGAGAGACTTCAGGGCCTTGGGAAAACTGGTTATGGGATCAGGAGCACAAGCAGTGTTCTGCTCTATCCCTCCAGTTGCAGGTAATGATGAGGGGACAAGCAGGAAGAGCCAGTAGACCTACACCCGGCCACGAGCCTGGTGTCACTGGCAGAACTTTTTTTTTTTTGATCATAGGTCATTTTACACTACACCAGGCCTGCTGGCAACAGATGGGGTACACCTTTCTCAAAGAGGGAGCAGGATTTTTGCACAGGAGTTAGCAGGGCTCTTTGAAAGAGCTTTAAACTAGATCTGAAGGGGGAAAAGGATAAAACCAGACTCACTACTGGGGGCGGTATGCCAATGTTCGTGGGACAAGGTGTGCTAGCAAGGTCTCTCAGTCTGCTGTACCAGTGGAGGTAGGGGATGGAGAGCCATGTGACAGCAAAGACTCAAGGAATATTGATGGGTTAGGAATCATGGAAGTGCCTGAGAATGGTCATGTAGGAATTAGGGCTTCTCCCCACAAAAAGATGATGGGATCACCAGCCCAACTGAAGTGTATTTACACCAATGCACACAGCATGGGCAACAAACAGGAGGAGCTGGAAGCCATTGTACAGAAGGAAAACCATGATATAGTTGCAATCACAGAAATATGATGGGATGATTCGCATGACAGGAGTGCTTCAATGGATGGCTATAAACTCTTCAGAAGGGATAGGCTAGGAAGGAGAGGTAGTGGGGTAGCCCTGTGTGTTAGGCAGTGTTTTGATTGTCTTGAACTTACTAATGGTGATGATAGGGTTGAGTATTTATGAGTATCAGGGGAAAGGCCAACAAGATAGATGTCATGGTGGGAGTTGGTTATAGACTGCCCAACCAGAATGAAGAGGCAGACAAAATATTCTATAAGCAGCTGTGAGAAGTCTCACAGTCACTAGCCCTTGTCCTCATGGGGGACTTCAACTTACCAGATGTCTGCTGTAAATACAATACCGCAGAGAGGAAGCAGTCTAGGAGGTGTCTGTAGTGCGTGGAAGATAACTTCCTGACACAGCTGGTGAGTGAACCAACTAGGGAAGGTGCCACACTGGACCTTTAGCTTATGAACAGAGAAGGAGTTGTGGGGGAAGTGAAAGTTGGAGGCTGTTTTGGGCATATGGATTATGAATTAATAGAGTTTTCAGTTCATGGAAAAGTAAGGAGGGTGGCTAGCAGAACTGCCACCTTGGACTTCCAGAGGGCAGACTTTGGCCTGTTTAGAAGACTGGTTGACAGAGTCCCTTGGGAGGCAGTCCTGAAGGGCAAAGGAGTGCCGGAAGGCTGGTCACCCTTCAAGAAGGAAATCTTAAAGGCACAGGAGCTGGCCCAAAGAGTTGTGGCGAGCGTAGTTAAATCCAATTGGAGGCCAGTCACAGGTGGTGTCCCCCAGGGCTCAGCACTACGGCCAGTTCTCTTTAATATCTTTATTAATATTTTAGACAAGGAGATCATGTGCACCCTCAGTAAGTTTGTAGACAACATCAAGTTGGGTGGGAATGTTGATCTGCTTGAGGGTAGGAAGGCTCTGCAGAGGGATGTGGATAGGCTGAGGCTGACTGTATGAGGTTCAACAAAGCTAAGTGCTGGGTCCTGCACTTGGGGCACAACAACCCCATGCAACGCTACAGGCTGGGGGAAGAGTGGCTGGACAGCTCTGCCTGGCAGAAAGGGACCTGGGGGTACTGGTCGACAGCTGGCTGAATGTGAGCCAGCAGTGTGCTCAGGTGGCCAAGAAGACCAACAGTATCCTGGCTTGTATCAGAGATAGTGTGGCCAGCAGGACGAGGGAAGTGATTGTCCCCGTGTACTTGGCTCTAGTGAGGCTGCACCTCAAATACTGTGTTCAGTTTTGGAACCCTCACTGCAAGAAGGACATTGAGGTGCTGGAGGGTGTCCAAAGAAGGGCAACAAAGCTGGTGAAAAATCTGGAGAACAAGCCTTATGAGGAACAGCTGAGGGAACTGGGGTTATTTAGCCTGGAGAAAAGGAGGCTCAGGAGAGACCTTATCGCTCTACAACTACCTCAAAGGATGTTATAGTGAGGTGGGGGTCGTTCTCTTCTCCCAAGCAACAAACGAGAGGACAAGAGGAAAAGGCCTCAAGTTGTGCCAGGGGAGGTTTAGGTTGGATATTAGGAAAAATTTCTTCACTGAAAGGGTTATGAAGCATTGGAACAGGCTGTCCAGGGAAGTAGTTCAGTCATCATCCCTGGAGGTATTCAAAAGACATGTAGATGTGGAGCTTAGGGATATAGTTTAAAGTCGGACTTGGCAGTGCTAGGTTAACAGTTGGACTTGGAGGTCTTTTCCATCCTAAGTGATTCTATGACTCTATGATCTTTCATAGGTACAATATGGCAGAAAAGTTGGTGATCTAGTGGACATGAAGATTTCTCAAATCATTGCTGTAGTTACTGAATTGGGTCCTTCATTTTCTATTTAATATATGATTCTTCTTCTGCTGATTTCAAACAGTAAAAATCACCTGACTGATTAATCTATGTTCTGCACTCATGGTTAAGCAATACGCACTGTGAGTTACTTTAAAAGAGAAAATCAACAGCAGATATCCCTACTGGCCTTCATAGTACAAGAAAGGGTCACCTTCTTCTGAGGTTGACCTTTAGCTGATAACTGTCACCAGATTTCTAAAAATGCCAGAGTAGTTTGTTCTTGCTTGCTGAATAACAGCAAAAATAATAGATTTTGAATTTATTCAGACAGCCTAGGTAATGGTGTCATAAACAGAAACTTTGGGGACAGATCAGAAAAAACATACTTTTCATGTTGGTGGTATGTTGACCTTTCATTTGTCATCCTTCCCTTATTTTTAGAGGGACATTAGACAAGTGAGTGAAAGTAATTCTTCTGGAGCTCTCAGCGTTTATTGCATGGAGGCAAACCATTTCATGATTTTGTGACTGGTTTGGAAACCGTGCCAGAGGCATTTAGTCCACTTTTATCCATCACCAAAAGAAAATAATTAAGTTTTGATTCTGACTTTTCTTATTATTTAACAGTGATATTGAAACTCAGCAAATAGTTAAGCATGATGTTGAAACACAGGACATTCCTAATGGTATCTCTCTGTATTGGTCTGGTTGAGAACCCCAAGAGGTAATAGTAAAGAAATTTGTGTTTTTATCCAGAATAATTGCTCAGAAATATTCTGTGGGGTTCTCATCTCTCCAGGGATCTAGATAAATATCTATTTTGGTGCAGGACAGTTTTGTAACATTGAATTTCAGTTCAACTACTGCTCAAAAAAAAAAAAAAAAAACCTTTCTACTTGTTTGTCAGTCCTGATTTGTTTCAATTTTATTCACTTCAACCTCTAACTTAAATGAAATTAATGAGGTGCATCAAGAGAAAACAAAAGTGTTGTTGGACTTATATAGCATTTAAATGAGATAAGTGAAGCACACTTTAGATCAGACAGGTAACATTTTTTAATTGATGAAGAACACAGGAGGAATTTTTTTTTCTGTCTTTGCTACAGAACTGACGTGCATTGTTCGGGATTGCATCCCTGAGTATGTAGATGATGTAAAAAATCATTCATGTCAGCATTTTACTCCTATTGCTTGGGCTGATCTGAATTAACCTGGGTGTGGAGGATAAGCATATCTTATTTTTCAATGTATATCCCAAACCCATGTTCCACAGTCTAGACTGGCTTTCAATCAGTTTCTGGGAACATATAAATTCTAATGGGGTTTTCTTTCAGAATGTGACAGAACTTGTGGACTTGCAGGGTTTGTTGCAAAACTCTGATCCTTTCTGATCCTTTCTTAAGCATTTCTTTCTTTTTTTTTTTCCTTTTCATTTCNATAAGGGTTTTCTTTTTTTTTTTTCCTTTTCATTTCTATTTATTTATTTATTTATTTATTTATTTTCCTTCTGTGACAAAGATTAAAGGCCTTCAAAAGAGAAAGGTTTTATTGGATTGGTGAGATGGTCCTGATTATACTTAGGCATTTTGACAGGAGAATATTTGTATTTTGGGAGAAATCAGTGAATACAAATTTGGCTATTTATAATATTATTTTTTGTAATGTACTTAGAGCTTTGGTAAGAGTTTAATATCCTGGACTAGAGAACAGGAACATTGTTTTAATTTACTGAATTTAATAGTTCTAACACCTTTATTCCTGCAAACTCAGTGTTTTAGAGCTAGTACCTCCATCTTCACAAACAAATTTTACTACACTCAGAGGAATAGTTATATTTCACAAACGTCTAACATATGAAATTACCGTACTGTGATCTCATTCTGGTGTGAGTTTTATGTGATACAGACAACCTAGACAGCAGATAGATACGAGTTCATGTAATTTATCCTTCAAAGTATTAAAGAATAAAGACAGTGAAATTATAGCTCATTTATAAAAGCAGGTCCTTCACCCAGTTCCTGATTCCTTTGAAACACTCAGAAAGAAAGGAGGAGATAATATGGCTGAATCAATTGAAACAATTTTTCAAAATTTTCTTGTCCTAACTTTCAGAAAGGCAGAAAGACAGCAAATGGAAGAAGGGGGGAACACCTTGCATTGAACCTAAAAGGATTGCTACTTAAAAACTTCTGTTTTCATGAGCTGTGTTGAATGAAACATTCCAGAACATGGATGGTGCCCCAGAATGTGATTTGAATGAAGTTGTTCTCTTGAATGTCAGGGGTAGTGTAAACAGAGAGATGTGGAGCATCATTTTAGTCCCAAACAAAATATTCAGACTCCCCCCTATTTTGTTGACTCTTGGAATTGCACAGATTGATTCAGATGACTTTAGTAAAATTCTCCCTAGGCAGACTTTTGGATGTTTTCCCCAAACTTACATGATGTTAACAGATGAATTTACCAGTGAGATTAAGTCAAAATATTTAAGTTACAGCAGTCTCAAGATGGTAGCAAATTCCATACTGGAAATTAGTATGAGTTTGTCAACCTGTTTACTCTGGTTTAGAGGTAAAAAGCACCTCGTTATGATAACATTTGCCCTCAAAAATATTTGAGATATTCACCATATTTTAAAAGCATCTTATCTAAAAGTATAAACAGAGAAATATTATCAGTATTTCTTCACTGAAAGGACATATTTCCCTTTCTTTTGTATACTATACATTGTGTTTCTCTTCTGCATTTTTGAAACTGGAAGTATTTCACATAACAGAAAGACTACATCACCTAGGGTGCCAAACTCCCTGCATACATAAAGTAGGCTAAAGGTTTTCAGAACAGAATCCGTAACGTAAACTTCTGCAGTCATTACAGGTAGGCAGTCAATATAGATACAGGTTGTTACTTTTATTATTATTATTATTATTTTATTTATTTTACTTGGAAGATCTTTTAAATATTCTTTTTAGAACACAACACGTATAATGTACTTCCTGGATTATTTTCTCTATCTTTAAGTTACCAAGATAATTTGTGCAAAATGGGTTATTTATTTTGAAATGTATTATTTTCTTTCAGTTATTCCTCACATGATGGTTTGGTTTGTAAAAGAAAATGCCTCTGAACAGACATAGGTTGCTGTATTTATGTTCCTAGACTAGGAGAAGTTTGTGCTGAAATGCAGGAGGAAGTCTGGAATATTGCCCTTGAAGGATTAGAGAACACAGTGTGATTCAGGGGCATGTAACGTAATGACACAATTAATAAACATGCAAATTGAGTTGTTCTGCCTGATTAGTGTGCATATTCCTGTGATAACAAAATACTATAAAGTTTTTTTATATTTTCTCAGATGTGGATCTTCCAATCTGAACAGTATTTGTTCAGAAAGGTGGCTTGCATCTTCCACCCCAACTTCATAGAAATGATATTCAAAACTCCTAGTAATGCCAATAAAGAACAAAAAAGTAGTATCCTCCTTCAAAAAAAAAAAAAATAGTTTAGACATAAAAAGAAAAGGAATCCTAGTAAACTAATTTAAAATAAAAATCTAAAACCAGGCAAGATTCACTGTGAAAATCCAGCAACAAAAACAATATCTTTTTACACTACTGTAGTAGGTGATAGCACTAAATGTTTGATGTATATATCTCAAAAAGACCAAAATAATCTTCATTACCCAGGCTACATAGATTCTATTCTATGTTTGAACAAGACCATCCATTTTAAGATAAAATGTCTCATCTGGTTAAAAAAAAAAAAAAAATGCCAGTTATTGAAGATCCACTCAGAACAATCAAATTTTCCATTTTCTGCACAACACAGAATCCTACCTGTGAAGATAAAGAAAAACAGCTGATGAGCCACTACACATGAACTCAGGCAGACAGGAGCTCCTTGTTAAAGCTTGCAGAGGTACTGAGCTTTTCCTTGATTGAACAGGAAAACAAGGCACTTCTTTTTGGAGCACTTCTTCAGTAAGCACCTGAAACTGGTGTCAATTACATACCTAAGCCAGGGAAATAAGGTTTCTTCCTTGACGTCCCTTTGAGCTGAACAGTCTTTTTCAGATACTGCTCCCTAGGACAAACTTCTCCATCCTGCAAACACAGGTTAATTCTTTGTTTGCATAGGTGCAACTTTATTAATTGTACTGAAATCAATACAAAACATAAAAATCTTCTGTCTGGAATACTTTTTTTTTTCTTAAAATATGATTCAATCAACCAACATCATCTCCTGAAAAGAAAATACTAGAAAAACAAAGGATTCCTGCATGCCACCAAGTGCAAGTGTTGGCAAACTAAGAAGAATAGTGAGTTCAGAATGAATTTCTTTTTTAACCTCAGGCCAGTCTCCTTCACTTAATCCAGACCTCCTATGGTAATCAGGGGTATTCTGAGATCTAACGCTGGCAGAGAAATGAGTTCCATCTAAGCAGAATTCAAATTGTTTTGAAAAAGATCAAAGCCAAGTTTATATGCCATATTTTTGAGTGATTTTGAGGTACACAGACTGATGAGGCTGATGAGAAGTGTGAATGATGGAGCCAAGGTTCTGTTGACCCAGAACAAAAGGATAAAACCTTCTCAGAGAGGTAAATATTACAAGAATTTCAACCAGGGGTTCTGAGCAACAACAGGACTATCCTGCATCAACTAGGCTGGAAAAACTGAAGGTCACGTTAGACAAAAGAAGCTGTAATAGCTTCTGCTATTTCTTCTTTTTTTTTTTCCCCTTGCTTTTGCAAACAGGTTTTAAAATGTACTGAATCTTCACTTGCTACCTTTATCCTAATATATGAAACATGTCCAGGAATATCCTGGGCACAAAGACCAGCTAGCTTAAAACAGCCTATGTTTATGCAAGTTTTACAGTTTCCAAAGAGGAGGTGGCAAAACTGTCTTTTGAAAACATTTCCTGGGACCTCGTAAGTGCTGAATCATGCCCAAGATTTGTCTGGGAGAGTGCTAGTTAGCCTGAGCCCAAAGCAAGCCAAGGACTATTCTTGCAGTTCAATGGAACAGGCTTGCAAGTTCCTGTGACTGGTAATGTCCCTGAACGCTCTTCAGTTTCCTTGGCTATTGCACACAGGGCTTCATCCAGTGTGCTTAGGGCAATTGTCCTCTGTAAGCTAATGCTGGAAAAAAAGCACAGCAATTTGTGCATGCTTATACACAGGCTCTTGCTGCTTGCTATGCTGGGTTGAGATTTTGGAGTTCCCACATGCTAATTTCTTTTTTGTGAAAGGCTTCAATCTGATCCTGAGTATGAGGGACCACTTATTGTGTCTGCTTTGCAAAATTACTCAGTTCAATTGAAATTTCAAATGCCAATGCTTCTAGCTGTTTGGTTTGGGAATATAGTTATCTGACTAAATGTTTGCCATTAGGTTTTCTGCTTTCATTTAATAAAGGTATGTATGTGCAGTTATTTGTGAGTGTGGTTTTGCATATGGAAAAATAAAGGCCATAAATAATGTGATTATTCTCTCTTCATCATAACACAAGCATGTGCTAACCTGAGATATTGCTTTTACCTAAACATGTCCCTCTACGTTTAAATCCATACACTTCTGGTGTCCATTCAAACACCTAATTTTTCTGCACTACTTCTGCCCTAATTCCATAAATTCACAACCAAGAAGGGTTTGCACAGTGTAGTTATCCTATGTAACATATAATGTGTCAGTGGTATGCAGAAAAGAGTAACAGAAAGGGAGGAGACTAAGATCTCTAACTCCAAATTCTAAAAACAACTGTGGCACATTTAGAAGTAAGATCCGTATGCAGCTCAATAAGCTATAAAGTCAAGCTTCATTTTGGAATTCTCTCGGCCAGTGTTGCAAGCAGCTTCAGTTTTTAGGCCTGATTGGAATAGACATCAAAACAAACAATATTTAATTATTTATTTGATAAATATCTTGCTTTCCTGATTATACCCATAGACATGAAAGAGGAAAAATGCAAATAAACTTATTTTCATTATGAACAGAATAGTTTCCAAAGAGAATGTTTTCTATGAGTCATCAGTGGAACTTTAGCTCTTATGCCAGAATTATTCAACCTGAGACTGGCTGCCTAAGAAGTCTTTTTGTTTGTTTGTTTGTTTTTCCATTAAAGGGGTGATGCAAAATGTTTTTAAAACTATCACTTTGGAATAATTAAATGGAACATTGCAGTCCTTCATACTGTCACTTTGCAAGCCTTCTCTAATAGAGCTTTCTTTCCAGTTCCAAAATGGTCAATAAAATAAGAGAGACAGCTGTGTTTGGCAGCTGCCAGTGTCAAACTGGTGACAGAAATACCGAGTTTTCTTTAAAAAAAAAAAAAAAAACTTTTTCTAATTGTATGGTATAAAAGATACAACAAATCAACCTGAAGTGGCATATTAGGATATCCTAGCCTTTCAGTTTCAAACACTTGCTTTAGTTTTGTGACTGTATCTAGAGACTTAGAAATGCTAGACCTAGCAAAGTGAGCTTATCTGCCAGTACAGGTCTTAACCTCATTGGAAAAATATTCCTAGAATACCTGATGTGTATTTATAAAAACTTGTGTTTTAAAATTTGGAATAAATTGCAAGAGAAAAAACATTGTCGAGAGAGGGTATAAGACTAGGCACTTCTAGGAAGAAAAGATGGGATGGATATTGATAAAAATATCCATGAGTGCCCTCAATGTGTTCAATCTTTATCTAATGACTAGTTTTTCTGCCAAGCCTCCCTGAAGAAAAGAGGTTAAATTTTCTTGAGTGCCTTAAAATATATGTGGGTCTGTTGTCAGAATATATAAGGAGCAAGAGTAAGAGACATACTGGAAAAAAAAGGAATATTTTAGTTTTGACATACATATAAGGTGTACTGATATATTTCAATGATTAGTGTAATTATCAGTAGTATAATCAATCAATGATTCAAATCATTACAAGGCATGTAATGATTTCAAAGCAAGCTATATGTTCTATATCTCTGTAGGCAGTGAAAGGCAGGGACCATGCCTATATTTCCTTCATGGTGGGATCCCATTGCTCACCCCAGTTTGGGGCTATGTCTCAACGCACAACTTTCCAGGCCCTCTGCCAAGCCCTTGGTGGGCTGAGCTGGGTTTTCACCCTGCTGGAGAAGTTTATGACTGTGCCCAGTTGGCTGTATCTGTATCAGTAAATGAAATTATCATAGAACTATTTCCTCCCCCAGAAGCAAGTAATACAACACATTATACCTGTGTGATGGAATTCTCCTCATCCAAAATGGGCTTTTCACATCTATTCTGCCTACCAGGAAAAGCCCACTCTATTCCTTGGGCTATGGCTGGGAAATAAGACAGAGCAGAGCACCAATTCTCACAGGCTAGCAGAATGTCAAGGAGTGAGTTTATGGAATTGCTATGATCAGCTTAAATTGTGTGTGTCCTGCTTTGATGCCTTTGATGGCAAAAAACATAACTACTGTGCATATCCTGAAAATGGCGTGAAAGAAGACAGTTAGTTTTAAAGCAGGATTGAGGGACTTTTTACTTGCTGAGAGCTAAGGAGCACTTTTAAGTGATCATTTAAAGCACAATTTGTTTTTTTTTTTTTTTCCAGAAATGTTTTGAGGAAAAATTCTCTTGGCTATGAAGCATATGAGATGAAATTGCAGGCTGTGATCATGCAATGTGTCTAAATACGATGTTCTTTATTTTTTCAGAGGACCATAACAGTTAGCAAATTAATAAAATAACAGATTCCCAATATGCATGTTATATCAATTTATCAAGATTAAGATGGACTCTCTTGTCTCAGGCACTATCTTAGTATTTGCACCAACTTGCCTCCAGATTCTCCTTTGCCCTATAAGACAATTCCAGAAGTTATGATCAGATCTTAATTATTTTAAACCTTTCCCATTGTCCATTTTCTTTTTGGTTTTTTTGTTTTGTTTTGTTTTGTTTTCAGGCACAAGAAGAAAGTATGATCAATTAATGGAACTGTCCAAATAGATTGGATTCAAATGTTCATACTGCATTTTGTTTATTTTCCAACTGCACTTCTCCACTGGAATTACAGCAATGTAGAACTAAATAAAGCTGGTTAACAACTTCTTACCCTTTTAATCCCTGAACCTCTAGCTTACAGAAATAAAACATTGATGAAATAAAGACAACTATACCTCTGAGAACTTTTTAATAACATGTCAAGAAATTATGATAAAGAACATATGGCACATCTCCTGGGATTTTAGGATTAAATGGTCTTTTTGCTAAGTATTGCAAATAACTTCATAGATTAAATTATTTATATGAACATAAGAAGGTAAGAAGTGTAATAGTGGATCAGAACAAAGATTAACTTCAATAATTATTATGCCAATAATAATTATGTATGAGAATGACCATTACTGAATATCTAAAGAATTTAGGAGCAGGAGAAGAAAGCACTGGTATTTACCCCAAATATTCCTGGTGTTACAGATTTGTGGTTCAGAGAGTTTCTGAGCCAAAATTGGTTTATTCTACAAAAATAACTGTTTTATTTACATTTTAGTTTCTCATTTCTTAGAAGACAACATGGAAACAGAAACAAGCCTGCACCTACTTGTTGGATCACATATGGTTCATGCATATGCTGTCTGGTTAGACTATTTGAGGTGATGCACCAGCTTCTGTTTTTCTTTTTTGTTTGTTTTTGTTTGTTTGTTTGTTTTGCTTGTTTGTTCATTTTGTTTGTTCATTGGTTTTTCATATAAATGATAGCTGATGACAGTGCAAGAAGGACAAGATCTTCAAGAGATACATCTTTTTAATTTTGGTGTAGTTGTGGTTCTGAGACCCAGTCTCAGAAATAATGGGCTGTTTGGGTAAAAAATAGCAGCAGCAGAACTTTCTTTGTGAGTTCAGCACATCTTGTGTTTTTGTTGGTGGTGGTGGTGGGTTTTTTTTGTTTGTTGTTTGTTTGTTTGTTTTATTATCTTTAGTATTGCAAGAAACTTTAACACTTTAGAAAAGCCAAAGAACTTCAACAGTTTAAAATACCAGAACAAAGTTTTTGACATCATTTAATACTTTTGTTTCAGCAAAAAACAACGATGAATTCCTTGTCTGCCTTGAAACAGCATTTTTCAGTGAATAAATAACTTTTGTGCCATGGTAGCCATCATTTGACTTTTTTCCTGTGCTTAAAGAAATTAGAACTTTTGGGAAGGCCTACATAATGGTATCGTGATGTGTGACTGAAACAGAGAGACTACCGTTTACTCATAAGTAAAATAATTACATTACCTCCTAAGGTAGGTAGGCATTGATATATAATTTATCAAAATCCTCACTTTAACTTTGTCACCTTCTACTTTTTCATAGGACTACCATAGTCTTCCCGCAGGTAAAGGAAATCACAAGCTGATATCCTTATTATCTATCATTTATAATGACACCGAAGTATGTAAGGCAAACAAGGATGCAGAATCCAGTAGAAAAAGGGATTCATCTCACAGGTGACTGACCACACAGACTGCTTGCTGAACATCTCATATTCTGACAATGAAACATACTTATTTAGAATAAACAGAGATGATTTGGAGAAAAGAAAAACCAAACCCATGATCAAAGGAATAATTTTGGCAAATATGTGGATTGCCTTTCAGTTTATTTATAGACCTTGGGTTACTGAACAACTTAATTAATAACTTATAAAGCAGGTTCTGTCATGATAGTCTAAAGAACCAATTATTCAGTTCTGCTAGATTTTCAAAATATGTTAATGCCTGTCTTCTTTCACTGGCTTAAGGATTAACGATTGATTCTACTTTTTTAATGCAAATGGTTCTTTTGTAATTATTGTCTTTTAGCCTTTATGACCTTAATCATATTTTAAATTATATGACTCCTTTTCTTTTGAAAACAAGTCAATTTTACATTAAACAAAAGGGAAATTATCTAGCTGTTCCATTGACAATATTGTACTTCAATTTTTCTTCAGCTTTAAAGTTCATTTCATGCTCATACCCATGAGCATTGTCTTGACAAGCTTATTTTTACATTTCTCAAAGTCCAAGGAACTCTGGTAGAGAAGACCACAATGGCAGGTCTGCCATCATGGACCTTTTAAATACACAAAGGCACCCCACAGAATAAGAGAACTCACTTCTATCCGGAATTTGTATGGCCTGTTATTGTCACATTATTTGCTTTTTGAAGAAGGAAACTTTGAAAGATCTTTTTGCTGCTTCATCTTAATGTCTGTTAATACTCTTAACAAAATTTTCACAGTATCAACATGTCCATTAGATAAATGCATCTTCTTTAGTCAGAAAGAAGACTAGAGTTTTTTCATGATTTACATATTTGTGGCAGAGTTCTTTTGTGTGAGAATCAACAGTGCAAAGACAAGGAGGAGACAGGTAGAGTCTTCTGTTGAATTGTGAACTGAAAGTATTGACTTCAGAGAAAGGCTTGCACTCCGTTGTCCTCTCCCAGCTAAAAGTGATCATTGCTATCTAGCTTCTGGGAAAGACTTTTTTTTCTTCTGCTATTTTGCTAAATAAGAGCAGTCATGTCTTGCTACTCAGGGAAAGAACTTTTCTCCCTACATGAATGCTCGGTAATACCAGAACTGCCATGTACATTAAATTCTGTGTGCTAAATTTGTCTGAATCTGAAGACAATTTAGGGTTAAAGTATTTTACAAAACCCAAAATACTTGTCAGTATGTGCTGCTCATTACAGACTCATTCTCCTAGCACCACTGGTAGCCTGAGGATGGCAATCCATATCTTTTCATAATTGTCTGTTTATAGTTGGGCTGAAAGTCGTTTTCTCATGGTGTAATTTATGGGCAGTGGCAGGCTCCCCTTGTCCCTGCTTTGAGCAACAGTGCCAACAGCAATACGCCAATCCTTATGCAACAATCTTTGTGGCTGGAATGTGCTTATGTTGAAAACTTCACAGGAACAAAGCTTCACTGCCAAATCTTTATCATGTAGCTTCAACAGATTCTCTCCTCCAAAGAAATCAATCCCCAGGGTGTATTTGTCAGTGGGGAAGAGGGAAAAAAAAAAGTTCTGTGTGGTTGTTTAAATAATTCCTCATATCCATAGTAGCAAGCAATGCAACTTGGCATCCAGTAAAGATGTCTTTTTTGCTGGAAGGTTTATTTTGGTTCACAAGATGGGGGTGGGGAAATTTGAGTGCACATATATAAATATATCTCAAGTCTATTTCTAGCACAGCCCAATGAACTCATTGTTGGGAATAAGGTTAAAGGTCTTTTAGAGATTAATCCACTTAAGATTTTTATTTTATTTTATTTTACTTTTTGTACATTATGAATCATTTCAAAGAAAAGTACTTTACAATCATATTATCTGAGGTCTAGGTGAGGCTACCCAGCAGACACCATAGATGTGCTTCTGTTCAGTGAATGCCGGACTGACAACCCAACAGCACTTCAACAGTTTCTAAAGTTCTTTCAATGCACTTCTGAATTTATGGTGGAATATGTGCGGTCCCCTGGGTACTCCTTGAAAAACAGAGATGGAGAAGACAGAAAACTTGAGAAGATACAGTGACAGAGAAAGTGAGGTAGGGCAGAGAGGAGGAGGGATGGAGCAGAACAAGATGAAGTTCTAGGAAGAGTGCAGAAGAAGCACCACTATAATCCTTATTTTTGATACTCCTCCTGCCCATGGTTTTGTTGTTGTTTATGAAGCTGTAAATTTCTATTCCCATTTACTTCTCTGTATTGCACAGGGAGAAAAATGTTAGCAGATAGACATTTCCTTCTTACAGACGTACGGCCAATTTATTCCAGACTAGCTAGGCAGATCAAGTTAGTGTCTTTGACTGGAAATGAAGGACTAAAAGCCCCAGAGGCCAGGACTCATGGATCACAGACACTCTCAAGACCATTTGCAGTATCTGTTTACTTTCACAGTGCTGTTCTGTGCCTTGTAACTCTCATATGGAGCAATAGGAATATGCAGAAGGAGACATGGCAGGTTTTGCCCATTTGTACTGCCTTTTTCTCCTGCTTAAGCCCTGTACACTGGAACACTGCAGAGCTATGTTGTGCTGTCTCTTAGTTCATATGTAGCTCAGCAGCAATGGGTGCTTTCATCTGGATCATGTCCAGAAACAGACAGGCAGCCTGTCCCAGAACTGGAGGTGTATAAATGTTAAGATGCAGCAGTCTGTTAGCAAACATCATCTGCAATTGCTGTACTATAAAAGGTTTAAGAATGTGAATGCTCTTGGTTCTTGGCATTCTCCCTCTGTGATTACTGCCTGAAAATTTTATCTACTGTCTTGTTCTTCTGAAATCATTATGTATAAGTTTTTACCTGGTGGTGGCCATGGTGGACATTGCCATAGCCAATTAAAATGTTACATTAACTTGGGTAATAAATTGTTTCATATGACACTAATTTATTGGCCCTCTCAAGATTTCCTAATGCAGGCAAAATGCAATTTTTCTTTCTGGCTGGACTGCCTAATTATCACCAATGCAAAGAGCATAACTTGACTGTAACCATCAAAAGAAATAGCAAAATAAGCTTTGCTTCTGAGATACTGATGTAAGGGCATGGACACCAGCTGACAAATGAGAGGTGACAGAAAGGTCTAAACCAGCCAGCCCTTGGCTGATGCTCTTTACCATTTTGCAGCAAGCCTCTATTTTGTTTGGAGGCCAAGGCTTGTGTCATCCATGAATGATGATGTCTCTGTGCAATATTTCTCTGCTGTAGTTTGTAACTTCCAGCATTGATAAGAGTTACTGAGTTCCTGCTGACACAAAAGTAGTAATTCATAAAAAATGTGAATTGCAGGCAAAAGTAAACTGCACAATAATATCGCTGTTATAGTTGAATGATAATCTGGAAGAAAATTTGGATGTTCTAGAATCTCTGATTTAAAATTTGCATGAAATGCCTTACATAAATTACACACTCTCTCAGCTCTGAGCAATATGTCAAGCTGCCATTTATGCTGTTAATACTGAATATTTATAATGAACTGTTTAATTTCAAAATTCTATACAAAGAATAACTATTTAATTTGGCATAACAGGAAGGATCATATGTTTCTGCCAGTCTTTAGGTATGTTTTTGGGAGAGCATACAGTCTTGGCTCTCAGTGAGGGTAACTGTTGGATGTCCATATAAATAAATGTCCGTGTAAAAAAAAAAAAAAAAANAAAAAAAAAAAAAAATCTATTCTCACTAGGAAATAGAGAAGTTGGAAAACCTGGCTGTGGCTATGTTACTGGGAATCGTGTACAGGTAGATTCCATAGCGTGGAGAGCGTCTCCAGCATGTTAAATATCTGTAACGGGCTTAAGGGAGTGAATTTTCAGGAGGAGGACTGCATGATGAACAAAAGGTTCATGAGTGAACACAAAAGACTGATATTTTATACATGAACAGAGGTCTCTACATGCTGGTCTTGGAAGTCTCAGATGGCCCCATGTTATATTTTTCTGCCAGCACAGTTAATGCTATACATTTCATTGCATCAGGTCTGGGGATTTTGAAGTTTTTTATTTTCACATGTTAAGCTATCTTTCTATATTTTTAAAACACGTAAATAATTCATTGCTTAAGTGACATAATGAGGGTAGCACTGGTGACATGAAGATGCCACACAAATATGAGCAAAGGTTTATCAAAGTGTGGAAGTGTCAGCTCCACTTGGTTGAAGTGCTAGACAGTTTACGACAGCCCTTAAAAAAAAAAAAAAAGCAAAAACCAAACAAACAAACAAACAAAAAACTTTAGTGTTTTTTCTCTGTGGACTCTTTACAAGTAGGAAGACTATATGAGAAATAGGTGCTGTTAGTTATGATGTGCACCAGGGAAGAAAATGTGAGTCGACAAATAACCAATTTCATTTCTATTTTAATTTGTAATAGATGGCACCAGCAACCCACGGCTACTCTTTTTGTGCTAACAATTATTCATCTAAATGGTGTTTTTGAACATACAGAACAATCTGCACAAGAACAATGAAATCTAAATGCATGCAGGTATAAGTTAGGATATTTTCATAAATGAAAACTCACTTAGAAAATTGTTTCATTTCTTTTGTTTCTAGAGAACATTTTACCTTTCCTGTTTCACCCTGTCCTGCTTTCACCTTGCCTGATGTATTTCCCTTCTGTTGCTATCTCTACTTCTGTTTGTAACCAAAACATGTATTGCAACCTGTCTTTAATCCTGATAGTTTTGTGCAGCCACAATTCTGAGTTAAATAAAGGTAGTCAAGCCTGTGGACACCTATTCAAAGGTCAGAAAGTCAACTGCCTCTGGTCATCTGACTTGGAGTTATACTTTTTGAGATGCCTACTTCTGGTGAGGCCATACTAATAATAGCACAGGTTAATCCAAAGATTAAATTTCCTATTCATGTGCCAAAATGTGCCTCTGTGCTCAAAAAGAAAAAAAAAAAATCACATTACCTAAAGGTAAAAATAAAACTTGCTGAACATTTTTAATTGGTAACACAGGAGTGAAATATGCTTCATCTCACCCTGAAAGATAAGTGCTAACAGGGCATAAATCTGAAAACAGGGTGATCCCCAATTAAATCAACAGAAATTGTCCGTATGAAGCTCCAGATTCAAGACAGAGGTTGAATTCAGTGGCACTGCAGCATATATTCAGCACAATAACTGAGGTCTTTCTTCACAGCTTGCTTCACCCCAGTTCATGGAAACAGTATATGTCTTCTCCACTGCCTGGCTGCACTGACCACAGCTTCAGCACCATAGCCTAACTCTCCACCCAGCAAGAAATGCGTCCCAAAGTTCCCATGCCTCCAGAATGGGAAGATGTGATGGTCTTCTGCCTCTTTAAGCTGTTTGTTTGTTTGTTTGTTTGTTTTGTTTTGTTTTGTTTTTCTTTTTCATTGAGCATTTTTTCTGTGTTCCATGACTGAAAAAAAGATAGAGCTCAGACCATGATATTTTAAATTAAATTTATCATATATTTTTAATCTTAAAACAATGATTATGGAATTGAAATTAAGCTAAGTATTTACATTTAAGAAATAAAACTGCAACCAGATTCAAATTAAACAAAGCAAAATATAGTGGGGATAATGGGATTATGTACCTAATACTCACTTAACAATTATGTAAGCGTGACTAACTCAGCCCTCGTGTATGCTCAACTGACTCATATTAAGTGATCTGTAAACAACATTTACTCTCACTTGTCTGTCTCTTCTTACTAGAGAAAATGCTATTAGTGGCAATAGCCACAAGATATTAGTAGCTAGCTATTCTTCCAGAAATACAGATTCAGAGATGCCAACAAAACAAGGAGTGGCTGATTTGTTGGTATCTTATTTGGGTTAGAAGGCTTTCACTTGAAGCAAGTATTTTCTGTTTAGTCTGCCCTGCTCGATGGTCCCAAAATTTTTATCTCAAATACTGATCATTGTTGGTTCTTTGATGAGAGCACTTGCTACAGTGGGTCCTGGGGAAGAAGACTCTGCAACCAGGATCTGGGCATAGATGTAGCCCGAAAATAAAACAAGCTCATTTTAGGACAAACAGACTCCCATCTTCTCTAATATTAAATACAGTTTAATGCTATTCTATAACACTATATACAAAATATGTTAATGAGCACTAGAAAATAAATTGTGTATACTAATTTGGGGAGAGCTATTTGGAGTAAAGAAAAAGTCATTTTGCAGCTAAATGCAAGTTCCATTTCTACTACTGGTAGCTTTACTGTTTCTGAAACATAAGCACAGGACTCACAGATATATATTCCATCAGTTATACTGTGTAGACAATGACATACATTAGTAGACAAGACAGTAAAGCAAAACTTTCTTCTCTGGTAACCATGTGAGTCATCTGAGCTTATTGTTTCTTTCATGATTAGCCAACTGAAATAGCATTAAGGTTAGCTTTGTATTGAAAGTTAGGATACAAATCCATCTGGATTCAGTTTTTTATAAATCTGGTAAGCGGGAACAGCTTTGAGAAAAAGAGCCAGGTTCCTACTGTCAAATTTTGTGATTCTTCTACCATGAGCAAAGCCCAAGCTAGTACAATCTATTACTATTTGTAATGTAGCCTACATTCTCTAAAANTCCTGTGCCTTTTTTATTCACATATCATTGATAGTATCTGGAAAACTGAATATGCACTGGGTTTGAATGAATACATTTCACGTAAGAGTGAGATAAACACAGCATTCTGCCTCACAGGTATTTGAAAAAATAAATAAACAAAATGCAGCTATTTGCTTCAATTTCCCAAAAACCTGCAAAATAAGTCCTCTGAGATTTATATGTATATATAGTGAATATATATATATATAGTGTATTACTAGGAATTTCTAAGTAATCTGAAGGAAATGCAAGGCAGTTGTACCATACATAGAAAAAAAGAGCATCTCATAAAGGTGCTGATATGGGTTAGATAAATGGACAGCAAGGTGGATTGATTTAACAGCTGGGTTCAAATGGTTGTGAACACTAGCCCAAAGTGCAGTTGGAGACAAGTCACTAGTGACGTACGGTAGGGG
>VXAL01016520.1:0-48731 GCA_013399475.1 Chauna torquata
AAATATATATTTTTAATAATAAAAATCTGTCCGTATTTGTTAGTGTTCCTTTATTTAGCAGTTCTATTTTTAAGAATTAAACAAAAATAAATATTTACGTACAGGGCTCAGGTGGCTAGAGGAAATGGCTTTTCATTCCATGGAACTGCAGCGTAAAGTTTTCTTCCTGTTTTTGTTTGTTCTGTTGTTCTAGCATACGCACATCCCTCGACTAATACCCATCATAACCAGTAATTGTACATCCAAGTCTGTCGCAGTTAGAAGGTGAGCATTTAATTTGAATTTCTTCTGTTGTTTACCAGTAAATAGGTTTACATGTACTTTCTGATAACATTCATGTATCTGCTTTTATTCATGACAAGGGCTGTTAGGCGTTCGCTACAGAAATGTCTATCCAATTCTGCCCTGTGAGTTGGGATCAAATTCAAAGTCAGCTATTTATTTGTATAAGATGCAGCACTGCAGAGAAGAAAAACTTTTCCTCAAAGAAAAATGTTCTTTAAACTAATCCTTGTGCTTGCTTATAATGCCATATTAGTTGTTTTTTTTGACAAGTTTCTCTTCCCCACTACTAACCTTTATAGTGATGTTTTCTTTGAGCCAGTCAGCAAAAGTAGCATTTTGTGGTAATCGTCATCTGGAAGTTGATCTATATGTACTAATGATCCTCTCTGCGCTTAAAATCTGTGTGCTCCAGTCCAGCTGCCTCCCTTGGAAACTCTTTTCTGTGCCATACAGATCAATTTTCTTCTAGTTAAATGAAAATGTCTTTGTAGTTGATGAATGCAATAACAAACCTTGAAAAAAGTCACAGCACACAATGCCTTTGTTTCTTGAAATGAGGAAGGGAGACTGAAGCTGAAAAGAAGCTAAATGTGAAGCTTGAACTAACGGGTACTGGGTAGTATTAACTTTGATCTTCTATGTCTCTATCTTGTATAATGAAGAAGGGGGCTTTTTGGACACTTTTATGTCAAGTCCTGTCATCAGAACTGTCTGTGGGCAGGTTACATTGTTTATTGATGGCATTTGTAGAGAGGTTGATTTTTTTTTTTATCGAGGTCCTTACTGAATTCTAATGTCCTAAGAAGTGTCATAACAAAAGATGGCTGTTGTGCAGAGGCAGGTACGGTGAAGTCAGTGTGCCTCTTTAACTTAGAGAGCTCAGCATTTTTTCTTTCTTCTCAGGCGCTGTTTTGAATTTTTAGACTTACTGCTGCAGGAGTGGCAAACTCACTCCCTAGAAAGGTAAGGTCTGAAAACAAATGGATTAATTCTCACCTACTGATGTCTGGGGAGGTTAGGTGTGTAGAAGGGATAGGCTTGGAGGTGAGATTGTCATATAGCAGAGATTTTTGTGGTAAGAAAAGTACCTACATGTGTGTGCACATACCATTCCTCCCTGTAGTTCTGGCACCTAGAGTTCAGCAAGTCTGTTTCCTATGCCAACCCTGGAAAATCTGTCTGAATGAATCTCTGAACTTAATGGATTTTTCCCTTTGCACCCTAATGTGAGATGATGAGGTGAAGGCTGCTACACATCTAGCTGGAGCATCTCAGGCTTGTACAGTAGTTCACACTAATGAACAGTGGAAGAAATTGAGGAAAAGTGATTGGGACCCAATTTCCTTAGCCCTGGACTGTCCAAGACTATCTAAGGGCTTAAGAAAGTATTTTTACACCCAGGCAGTTTCAGCTAACTAACTAGAGACTGACCTATGAAGAATGCTGTTTGTCTTTCCCTAGTCAGCAGTGTGAGTGAAATAAAACTGACTTAGAAGAGTAAATAAAGGCTCCAAAGGTTCTTGCATGGAAATGGGAGGGTGTGGTGAACTCCTTGTTCATGGAGACCAAGGCAAAACCAGATTAATCATTTGTTTGTAAGTGTAATGCATCTTTCTGGATTGCTGGATAATGTTACCTTCTTATTTCAGACACATATCAGTGTTAGCTGAAACGATAAAGAAGGGAATTCATGATGCAGACTCTGAAGCCAGGATAGAGGCAAGAAAGTAAGTAGAAGCTAGTGGTGCCTTTTCTTCCTTCCCTTCTTTACCATTTTGTTGTGAGTTTAAGGTATTGCGTGTTGGAGACTGAAGTCCGGACAAGTAATGTTGTCCTGGCAGCTGAGGCTAATGCTCCCTTGGCTTTAATGGGATTGTGTACTTAGCAGGAGATGTCCTGTGAAGTGATCACACAGGGCTCAGTTATATATTTATTTCCTGTTTTCAAATGGTGCTTATTTTGCTTTCTCTAATAGCTTGTCTTTTTACCTGTCTGAGCAGGTAAAATATTTATCTGAGCTTAACATATAAGAGTCTAGTGTCAACAACTAGTAGCCTTGTCTTTCTTTTTGACGTTTGAGTTGCTTGGGTTTAACTGAGGTTTCTTCTATTTAGTACAAGAATGCTATTATTTCTAATATATTTTTTTCTTTTCTTTTTGGCCTGCATGCAAGACTGGGTTATCTGCTACTCTTGAAGCAAAAGTCACTATGCTAGTACACTGCTAAATGGTATCCTAAATTAAGGAAATATTTTGACACTGAAAAAATATCTTTGTGTATATCTCTAGGAAACTTCAATATTTGCAGTCACTTTTCTTCTGTTGAAGATGTCTTGTGTTTCCAGTAATGTGTCTGTACTTAAGGTAGTGTGCTGCTATACTAGGATCATCTTCTTCTGAACTGAAGACGACAGGAACATTTTTCTTCAGAAAGGGGATGCTGTTAAATCACTAAATAAATTTCATTATCTAAATGCTATGTTATAAGCAGAGGTATTTCACAGTAGAACTGTTTAAATGCTTTTGAAAGGGAAGGTGTGCATCACTGAAAAATACAATGTGCACTGAGACTTGACAGCAAGTGACTAGTTAAGCTGAATAGACAGCAAGGAGAATGTCATGAGACTTTAGAGAACAAGCTTAATCCTCTTTTCCCATGTTTCTTAATTAAGTGTTGCTGATGGTAAGACAGAAATTTGTTTCTTTCTTGTGATGTGAGAACGCATGTGACTTCTCTGAGGACTGGCACATACAAACAATTCTTGATTCATTTGAGCTAACGATCTTGCTCTTAAACTGTCCATTAGTTGCACCCTGAAAAGCGCTGAGTGTCTCCATCTCCTTTGTGATGAGAGTGAATGGTGTTTTAGCATCAGCCAGGAGACTTGGACCAGAAGGGAATTCTTCCCTCATCTTGAAATGCTCTTTTACTTTCAGCGTGGTGCTGATTGGAAGTCTATAAGAGCATCTCATTCTTTGTTATTTCTTCCCAAAAGACAGTCAACAGCTTCAGCTCAGTACAGAAGATTTGTCTCTGCAGCAATGTACAAGAGCTGTTTGTTAAACTTGAGGAAGAAAACACTTGCTGGTGCTTTTCCTGAATCAGGCCCGTGCGTGTGTGTTCTGCTTTTGTCTTGTTTTTAAAGTAGCTGTTGAGCACTTAGTCCCAAGCTAACATCAGTCTAGTTACAGGTCTAGTCTGGGTCTACCTCCCATGTACTGTAGACAGCCAGAGGGATATGAGGATTTCTTCTGTAATAAAGCTTTTTGACAACTTGTGTTTTTACAAAGCCCCAAATGGTGTTTTCCTCTCTCCTTATATTTGTTTGCTTTATCTTCTGTGAGGCTGTTCCTCCAGCCCATTGTGTAACTCAGTGATATGTCTTAAGTGCATCATGGAGGCGGTAGAGGGTTGAAATGACTGGGCTAACAAGCCCGCTAATGCCATTAGTGGGAAAAGGCTCTGACTGTACCTGTGCTCCACTGACCATTAAAATATGACAAGGAAGTATTAACAGCATTGTGCCTTTTTTCCAGGTGTTACTGGGGTTTCCACAGTCACTTCAGCCGAGAGGCAGAGCATTTGTACCACACCTTGGAGTCCTCCTACCAGAAGGCCCTGCAGTCACATTTGAAGAACTCTGACAGCATTGTGTCCTTGCCACAGTCGGATCGCTCCTCCTCCAGCTCCCAGGAGAGTCTCAAGTAAGTCCTTCAGCATCAGTACCTATCTCGATCTAAACAACTGCAGAGATAACGATTGCTTCCTCAAAATTCAGTGGAACTGTTTTGTGTACTCAGTACTACACTTGTCTCATCTGGTCATCATTTGGCCTCAACATTTGGTTATGATGTTTTTGGTTTTTTTTTTTAGCTAACGTTATATTAAAATAAAATGCAGGAAAATGCCATTACTGGCTTTAAGATAATCATTATCTTGACTCCGTAAATAACTTTCTGGGGTGTTTTTGTGATCAGAAGACACTGTTAGTCATTCCTTCCAGATGGGCTGAAAACAACGCTTGGTTTGAAATTCTTTGTTTAGCATTCATCTTAGAGGTGTGAGTTTGCCTCTTTCTATATAAGAGGAAAAAATGCCTAAACTAACTTTGAGTTGTAATTGCAAAATCAGTATGTTACTTTTCTGACGCGTTTGTGTTTCTAGCTTCTCTGGAAGAGACAGTCAACTTAGGCTGCAAATGTCTGCAACTGAAGTGTTAGACACATGAAAAATATCCATAACATACTGATACAACTCTTTAAGTATACAAAAAGTGTTCTTAAAGATGTCTTGCTCAAGTAATATACATAATGTTTTTTTCTTAGTGCTTTTGTAAAGAATTTTATGGTGGTGCTGTATTTATTTTTAAACAATAAGCTTTTGTCAGTCTATTCCTGAATATAAAAAACTTAATTATGTACTGACAGAACGGTAGTACTGTTGCTGATGACTGTGAAGTACCAGTTTTGTTTTAATAAATATTTATATTAACTTCTAGCCGTCCATTGTCTGCCAAAAGAAGTCCTACTGGAAGCACTACATCTAGAGGTGAGAATAGGAGCTGAAAATGCAGTGAGGTGTCGCAGAGGAAATGTGATCAAGTAGGATGAGAATTTTGGATACCACAATGTACAAAAGACAACTTTGCTGTTTACTGCTACTTAAAAATGGCACCTTATGTAATTTTTTAATCAGTTCTGGGTTGTACACCCCTTTTTGTACATCAGCCTCTGATATAATGATGCTTTTGAAAGCTGGTAAACCTGTTATTGTCTGCACTTGAAGGGGGAAGGCTAAAAAGCCTTGAAAATTGTAGCCAAGGTACGTTTAGCTGTGAAATAGCTGGGATCAACTACTGTTTCTGGTAGTACGTACAGCTATGTAGCCTACTGGTGCATTCAGCTTCAGTTTTCTCTCATATATTTTCTATGGTTTCAGCACTTATTGGAGGCATTGTCTGCATGCAGGTCCTATGGTGTTAAATTCCATCTTGTTGCTAATCTGTTTTTACCATTAGATGGAATATTTAGGTGCAGCCAAGAGCGGCTGGTGTTACTTCATAAGAGACTTAAGTGCAATGACAAGGGAATACATAAGAATGAATGCTTACTTATTTAATAGGTGTGTTTATTTTCTTGATTCATATACTCAAGCCTGTATACGTCTGTATGTCTCTGTTGACAAGTACAGGCAGTGTTCCTGTCCTAAGTAAATGCGTGTAATAATCTAAATAGTAAATTTTAATACAGAACATAACAGACAAAGCTTTGCTGGTAGAAGATAAGGCGCCTTCCACCTCTATTGGTGTACTGAAACCTTTGATCCAGGGAGAGATTGGTGTGGAGCCTACTTTATTGCGCCCACAAAAGCACGTTTGCTTGCAGCTGAATAGCCAAGTTTTATGCTTGAGGGTAAACATAACAAGCAATGGGAACAGTGGTCCTTATGAGAAGACGAGATGTCAAGAAGGAAGCCAGCAGAATGTAGAACCTGGGTTGAAGGACCTGCGGGTCTGTTTTAGCCAGCAACTCACAAGCTGGTGCTGGGTACTGTAGCTGAGTTTTTCTGTATTGCTGGCCTGGCAACCAGCAATGATCTTGGCGTTTTGGTTAGTGTCTGGTAAAGTTCTTGGAGATAGCATCAGGTCAGCTTTGAAATATTTTTGCAGGCGATGTGGGGAAGCCCCACGTTGGTAAAAGCATTCTTAGTTGAAATATTTTAGTGCAAGCAGAACGTGTTAAAAATAGTACGTAAAACTGCTTGACCCACTCTTTGAAGCACACAGCTCAAAAAATTAATCTTCTTTATTCTGGGTCTCCCACTCCTATCTGCAGCATCTACAGTAAGTACAAAATCTGTGTCAACACCAGGATCTCTGCAGCGATCCCGCAGTGACGTTGATGTGAATGCCGCAGCTAGTGCCAAGTCAAAAGTGACGTCTTCTGGAGCATCTACCCCCTTCAGTTCTGCTGCAGCCTTGCCCCCAGGCTCATATGCATCACTAGGTAAATCTATGTGTTCTACTGTTGCAGTTAGCTTTCTTTACTACTGGGAACTGCCTAGATAATTTTGATTTGAATATTAAACTCTGTAACTGGAAGAATGTATCTCTGATATGACTAACAGCTCTCCAGCATCAGTGTGTGATCTCTTGCATTTTGGGATTAAGCAAAAACTTCTCAAAGGAACTGACTTGCAGCAACTTATTTTTTTGTAATTGTTTTGATAGTCCCTGTCTCTCTTCTTTCTTGGGAAAAGCAGATCTTATTCTGATTCTGCGATACTGTTAGGGAAAACATACTGCTGCGTTACTTTTGACGTGTCCCTCTGTTTCTTTCCCTTCTCTTCCTTCCCACCTTCCTTGAAACTAGTTTTCCATGAATCGTTTTATGCTTTGAATAGTACATCTTAGTTAAGTTTGATTACTTTGTTTTACAAAAGCGAAAGAGATATAGAAGCAAAGAGAAGCAAGCCTTCCCATTTCACCACATGGTTAGGATATAAGTGTCTGTTCTTCTGCTGACTCTTTGGATTGCAGCCGTAACACGTTATTTTCTCAAAACACTGTGTATCACTGTCAGGTACCTCCCCAGTGTTTCGTACAACAAAGTTTGCATTTGAACTTTTTCTCTCCTGGAGATGACATTGCCAACTTGCTGAAGGAGGAAGTGCAAGGCAGTGACTGACACTGTATAAGTTCTCATTCTGCTGGTTTCATGCTAATCTAATTCCAGAGTTTTCACTGATTTACCTTTACTGGAGGGAGAAAAATCAGATGCATGGTAGGTGTAAAAATCAGTGGTCTTGATTTGAGCTGTGCCAGTAGTCTTCACTGAGTCAGCTGAGAAGCAGTTTCTACTTAGTGTTTGGCATTTGGCCTTCAGTCAGATTAAGTGCCTGGTGAATTACATAGGGATGCTTTCGATAGATTCCGTTTGGTAGATATGTTTCTTTTATATCTGAAGTCTTAATACTATGTCTTAAATGCATTGGTTGTATTCGGTTCAGAAGTTCAGGCTTTATTCTGATTTATATTGCTTGTTGATATTTGATTCAAGATTTAGATGCATTGCCCTGAACTCTTAATACGGATCATGGAGTTGATCACTTAATAGTGTGCTTTCGAAACACAGATGCAATCATTTGTAGTTGTTCTGTGTCCTGGCTTCAGTGGCAAAAGTGCTTTTGCACTATCCTATGTCATGAGGAAGAACGGAAGCGGGGAGAGAAAATATTAAAGTTGGCTTTGTTCTTGAAGCTGAGAGACTGAGTACAGCATTAGTCTTGCTCTTAACAGACTGAAGAAGAAAAGCAGGAAATGCATTGCATTTCTTTAAGTAATACATGGCTGCTGCTAAAGGAGTCTGTTTCCTTTCGAGCTAGCAGGGAAATTTGTCACCTGTCTGTCTCCACGGAAGAAATGTTGAGGCAAACAAAGAAAATGGGGTTTGGCAAAGGTTAGTTATATTGCAGAGGGAAAAACTTGCGACCTTGTTCTTCAGGTGCATCAAGCTTTGATTTGCTGCTTAGTCAAACTTTTTTGATTTCTTTAACTGTGTTAATTCTTTTGCATACTTCTGGCTAATATATAGTGCCCACTTCTGTTGATGTTACTAATTCTTCCCTATTAACCCTTTCCTTATTTTTTTTTTAATTTGCCTAAAGATGGTACTACCACTAAAACTGAGGGTAAGCAGTTTCTCTGTGTAACCAAGGTGTGTCTACAGTTGTACCACCCTATCTGGTCTGTTCTCAAAGTGTTATCTGATTCTCATCCGTGTTCACTGGTGACGTGCATGAAGTGTTGCATGGTTGTCCTGCTCATTTTGATGCCATGGGGTACTCTTCACTTTCTCTTCAGGCTCCTCGCTGCTAATGGCACTATTCTATTTTTATGAGTGGTTTTCGATCACAAAGGTTGTATGTGAGTCTCCCTATTCAAAACAGTGCTTTTGGTTGAAGGTGACCTGCGCACAGATTAAAAAAAGCAGGGCTTGTGTTCTCTTGCGCCATGATGTGTAAAGGTTTGCTGTGTTTTTCCATCCAAAGCTCAGGTCGCAACTGCCAAATGCTTTCAGGAAGAGACTGGGCAACAAGAGAATTGAATGAGATGATCACATGGCAGAAAAATGAGGACAGTAAACAATGATCTCTAGGGAAGGAATATTTAGTCAACCTCTTTAAACCTGAGCTCTCTTTTTTTTTTATTGTTAACTGTCTGAGTGAGATGGCTTACATCTAAGACAGTCAGAGGAAGGTCTTTTTTCCAGAACACTGAGCCTGCTAGTTTGGGAGGGCTCCCAGTCTGGTTGTCTGGCTTTTTGCCAAAGCTTGTTCTTTATTTCTTATTTCTCAAGCAAAAAAGATCACTGGGAAATCACTTTTTCTGAGGTAGACGGGGACTGAAAACAAGAAGGCCTTCTACGCATAATAAAGGCACCTCCCCCCAAACAAACCCATTTTTTCCTGTTGCAAGTCTCTTTTCAAGGGATCTATTACTGTTTTGTGGGACTGTGTTCGTATCCTTGATGGCTGCTTGTATTTGGATGTGGTGTTCTGAGAAGTGCCGCTGTGCTGTTGTGCTGTTGTTTGTTTTTTCTTTTCCTTCCTATTATTGATGCATTGATTTATTATTTAGAGGGAAAGGTGTCTACCATCTTCGGAACTGGCACTGAATCTTAGTGTTGAAAGATGAACTGGCTCAGAATCATGGACAAGTATTTATGCTTTGTGATCTCTCAGTGATAAGGAATATGAAGTTTGCCTAAACACCTGTTTCTAAATCGTGTCAAATTAGATGAAAGTTCCAAGTCGTTGCAGTCCTTAGCTTTTTTTAATCATTGCTGAGCTTTCTTTTTCATTTCTTTCCTTCCCCCCAGTTTTCAAAACCCTCTGGTTTTGGCCTGACATAGAAATGCTGAATATTTAATGTTAATTTATGAAATAGCCTATGCAACTCACAAATCTCCTAGACTGTAATAATATTTGTGGAGGCCTGTTCCACTAGCTGTCCTCTGGCATACCTTTATTTTTAGTTTATTAAATGCTCTATTGTCATCACAAAAGTTTTTTTTTTTTTCCCCAATTCAGCGACATTAGGTGCTACAAGATATGGTTTAGTAGCTTAGTGGGTAGTATTGGTGATAGGATGACGGTTGGACTAGATGATCTTGAAGGTCCTTTCCAACCTTGTGATTCTGTGATTAGAAGCAGATTGGATTTTGTAAAAAATCTCTAATATAAACCAGCAAGTCATTTGTGGGGGAAGATTGCAAGATGAACTTTCAGAAATTGTTTGCCATTCCCTTCGTGTTAAATACTAGATCTCATCTCTTCTTTTGCTGTAGGATTCTATTTTGGTGGGGTGGGGATCAGGGAGGATTATAACGTGTCACACAATAGCCAGAGCACTTGAAGAATTAATTTAATCACTGTTTGAAACTCTTCATCATCTTTGTTTCCTCTCTTGAGACAGTTGAGGGAAAAACAGCCCTTTGTTCAGGATTTAGTCTGTCCTTCAGATGAGGGTTGAGAAGGGTCTTCTGCCAACTCTGATCTTGCAGAGTTTGTTAGTAATTGCAGGGAAGGCAAAACTTTGTATTCTTGACATAAACATAAAAATAAACGGAGCCGGGGCAGGCAGGGGAGGAGAGAAGTATCACCTTGCTCTGGAAATGTGTGTGTGTGCAAGAGATGGTCTTTGAACAGAAAGCAAAAATTCCATCTGCACTCATGCCCCTGTGGTTTTTTTTGGTTTGCTTTGCTTTTTGCAGGTCACCATTAACTACTTCAAATCCTTGTGTTTTTGTGTGTGTGTGTGTGTTGTAGTTCAGCTTGATGTTTAATCTGCAGTCTGGTTCCCATCATGACTTTCCCTAGCTGCAGTGTAAAAGTTCTGCACCTTCCCCTCAGCTGGGAGCCAACATTGTACTAACTTGGCAGATCCCATCTGCTTTGCCCTCAGTTCTCCTCAGTGCTTTGTTTTTGAGCCAGGCGTCTCAAAAGAGGGGCAAGATAGAAGTGGGTTATGCCAGTGACAAGCTAGGAGCAGAGTATCGTTTCTTTGGTTTTAAGTAGTGTCAACCCAATTGGCAAATGCTGCTGAAATGCACTTCCTTTTCGGAAGGTAGCGTGAATCTATATACAGCTTTAATCTCTGTAGGTCTTCTGCTGCCTCTGTGCTGTGAGGCTGTGTCCTCGAGCAGCGCAGAGTTATGTTTTGATTGCCCAGACCCTTCATGCATGAGTGTCTCTTGAACTTCGTTAAAGAGTTTTGTAGGCAGAAAGCCTGTAAAATCTAAACCCTTTTTAGTCTTGATCAGGTTATTACAGCTAGTGCCATGCAAGTAGTAGCTGTGCTCTAAATCCATGTTTGTTATACTTGATTAAAAGGAAACCTCAGAAAAGTTTCTGCTGGTTTTATCGTGAAACAGTTTTTCAAGGAATAGTTAAAAATGTGCATAATGCTGACTTTCAGTACCTAAGAATGGTTTAGAGCATTTGTTATCTAACTTTTTTCGAAGTGAGCATAAAAACAAGCCTTTCAGATGAGCCTTTCCCAAAAGAGGGAAGCGTAAATGCTGCTCTGTCCCCAAACTGGCAAGTTTAAAACAAACAAAATCAGCAATTTTAGAAGCAGTGGCACAATTCTTAATTTTTATTATTCACTAGAAAGGAAATAAAATCTTTCTGATTTAGCATAGTTTTCAGATAACTTAGGCTTAAAAAGATTGATCTGTGCAGTTGAACATCTTGAGCCTTAACAAAGGCTTCGGGAATAACACAGTTTTAAGAAGTCACCATTCTTGTTTTCTTCTCTGCTTTAAACCTCTTTGTTGTCTTCAAGGACAAGGCTTGACTCAAAGGTTTGACTGAGCATGGTAGCTAAACTGAAATGCTCGGGTAGTAGGTTTCTTTCTTCTCTTGGTCTGTCCCTTTGGAAGTGCTGGCTTGGTTTGCCTGTGCTTATTGGTGTAGAGCAGCGTGGTGCCACTGTTGTTCCTTCAACTCTGCTTTGGCGGAAGTTCTTATACAAAACCAAGAGGCAGCATATACTGATGGCTTACAGTGAGGGTAGAGTGCATCTTAGGGGAAATTGTGGTGCATAGTCTGGTCTTGTACTAACAATGTTGGACTTGTGCTATATATGTATGGAATCCATACCATGCTCATTGTAAGAAGTTTTTTTTACAGATTACGTATAAATTATATTTTTAATTGTGTGTATTCTTTGCAAATGTATCACCACTAAATGACGCATGTACAGCTAGGGGGTCCCTAAAGGCTCTTTCAGGATTTTTTTCTCTTTTTCCAAGTAGGGGAAAAACCCAGTGCTGAGAACCTGAATGCATTAACTGATCCATGAAGGTACCGTTACCATCCCAGTGCTTCTACATATAACTTGAGTGGTTGTAGGCATCATTATTCACAGCATGGAACTGATTAAACTCAGTTGTGGAGCTGTTATATACTATTTCTATAGTATTTGAAAACTAATTTCTTCACAGGGTAGTAAATAGTCTGGGTCTCAAAAAGCCTATGTCTGTTCTGAGCACTGGGGCAGAGGTGCTGTGGTATTCACCCAGAGGAGCTTAGAACAGTGCTGCCAAATGAAGCTTCTTGTAACGCAAAAATTATCACAAAAAGTTTCTTTGCTTGTTCCTTTGTTGTTGTTGTCTTTTTTAAGGCCATCCTAGATTTAGGCATATGTTAGACATCTCAAAGTTGATTCTGATCCATTGATTGTTGTAAAAATGACAGTAACTTTAAAAGAAAAAAAGGCAAAACCCTCTAAAAAACACAAATGATTTCTTAACACAAAGCATTTATGTGGAGTCTTTCAAAATACTTTCTGTACCAGCAAAGTGTCACATGTCAAATTTAGATCAAAGGCTTTTTAAAATGGAAATACTTTAATGCTTTTTGGAAACTAGTTGGGGCAGTCCTTGTTCTTTTGCTGTGCTACTGCTCTCAGGATAAAGTAACCCTTTTAAGGGGAGCAGAAAATTAATAGTTATGAAATATGAATTGCTACATCTGCAGTTTGAGCTAGACATGGAAACAAACCCTCTTGAAAGCAAAGTGTATGGTAGGGGACGTGTTTGTTTCTATTTAACAACAACAACAAAATGTCCACCTAACTTATTTGTTATATTACTTCCAGTCTTGCTTGAAATTTATTTTTTTCTGTTTGTGATAAAATGATAGAGATCAAGCTACACAGTCCTCAGTGCAAATGACTTCTAGATACGAATGCAGACTCTTGTTTGCAAATGAAATGCTTAAGGAAATGTAATAAAGACATTTTTATTGCATAGATGAACTTATTTATATACACTTTATACTCGGAATAATATATATTAAAAACCTTGAGACTTTCAAGCCAGGTAGTTATTGATTCATCGCACATTACTGTAAAGCAATTAGATTTTGGTTATCATTGTGGTAGTTTTACCCAGCTAAACTCCACCACAGCCGCTGTCTCACTTCCCCCTCCTCAAAGGAAGAAGGGGAGAAAATATGATGGACAAGGGCTTAGGGGTTGAGATAAGGACAAGAAGGTTGCTCACCAATTACCGTCACCCGCAAAACAGACTCAGCATAGGGAGATTAATACAATTTATTACTATCACTGGCAGACTAGAGCAGTGAGAAACTAAAAGCAAACTAAAAACACCTTCCCCCCATCCACCCTCTTCTACCTCCTCCCCCCAAGCGGCACAGGGGAACGGGGAATGGGGGCTGCGGTCAGCCCATATCGCTTCGTCTCCGCTGCTCCTTCGTGGTCGCTCTCTGCCCCTGCTCCAACGTGGGGTCCCTCCCACGGGATGCTGTCCTTCCCGAACGGATCCTGCGTGGGCTTCCCACAGGCTGCAGCTCTTCAAGAGCTGCTCCAATGTGGGTCCGTACCACAGGGTCCATCCTTCAGGAGCAAACTGCTCCAGCATGGGTCCCCCACGGGTGGCAGCTCCCACCGGATCACCTGCTCCTGCGTGGGCTCCTCTCCACGGGCTGCAGCTCCGACCTGGAGCCTGCTCCTGTGGGGGCTCTCCATGGGCTGCAGCCTCCTTCAGGCCACATCCACCTGCTCCTCCGTGGGCTCCTCCACGGGCTGCAGCGTGGAGATCTGCTCCATGTGGTACCCCATGGGCTGCAGGGGGACAGCCTGCTCCACCATGGTCCTCACCACGGGCCGCAGGGGAACTTCTGCTGTGGTGCCTGGAGCACCTCCTGCCCTCCTTCTTCACTGACCTTGGTGTCTGCAGGGCTGTTCCTCACTCCCCTCTCTCCCAGCTGCTGTTGCGCAGCAGTTTTTTCCCTTTCTTAAATCTGCTCTCCCAGAGGCGCAAACAACATCGCTCACTGGCTCAGCTCTGGCCAGTGGTGCGTCCCTTTTGGAGCTGGCTGGAGCTGGCTCTTATCTGACATGGGGCAGCTTCTGGAATCTTCTCGCAGAAGCCACCCCTGTGGCCCCCCAGCTACCAAACCTTTACCACGTAAACCCAATACAATCATAAGACTAACTTAAGGGTTGCACATGCACATGTGAAGGTAAGTTAATGTATAAAACATCCCAGGTCCCTCTCCATGTTTTTGTCTCACAGATTTGCCTGAAGCAATTTTGAGCCCCATTTGGTCATTTTGTTTTACAGCTAATGCTGTAAGTGGATAGGGAAAAAATTAGAAACTTATTTTTCTTGAGCATATTTGAATTTTGAGCCACTAGGATGCTGCAAGTAAGATTAAACAGCTGTATTAAAAATAAATACATCATTTTTAACAATCAGAAAATAACACTTTGGAAAGTACGTTAGAAATTCATGTCTCAAGGAATACATGAGTAATATTGGATGACATTCTTTCCTTGTAACTGTGTGAAGAATTTGACCTTGAATTTGAGACCCTTTTTTTCCTCCTTGTCTTTTGTTTTACGCCGTAGACTCTTAAAAAAAAAAAAAAAAAAAAAAGACTTACTCCTAGGGTGACCTTTTATTGTGTTATCACAATCTTTGTACCATTACCACATTTTTGTGTGTGAAGCCACAATGCTGCTATGTGTTGCTGTGAACTTTGGAATGAATTTGGGCCATGTTATTAAGCATGCATCATGGCAGGCTCACGTACAGTGGTTGAGAATGTCATGAATTTCTAATTTCTACCGTTCCTGATATCATTTGTACAAGTTCAGTGTAGTGTTAGTTCAAACATGTATCAGGTTTTTTAGAAGGCTAAGACCAGTTTCGATATTGGGACTCTCTTCCTCCTGCGCAAGAGCCACCTTTTGTTGCACATTGTTCTTTCTGAGATGTATTATGCCAAAGTCAGTGTTCACATCTACTAGTCCAGAGGGAAGCAGAATTTTGTTCCTGAGCAGTCATTCAGAAACTGTTGAAGTTGATTAGGAGCCCATCTCCTGACTCTTAGGGGTATCAAAATAAGACTGAGTGCTGTTTCTAATCCTGTTAATAATCATATGTTAATTTAGTTTAAGCCTTTGGTTCAGTTTTTTTGTTAAAGTCCAAAAAATTGGCATTGGAAACTGATCTTGTTTTTTCTTTATATATTATTTTTGTCTTTGTATGTCTTAAAGATTGGATAGTCACTTATTACATACTGTCCCAGTTTTTTCTTTGTTCTTAGTTACCTACTGATGAAGCAAAAAACCAACCAACCAAACAAAACCACCTGATTTTGTAGATGAAGAAGAACAGCTAATTGTGAGGATTTTAAGTGGACTGTGCATAAAAGGAAGCATCAGTCCCTTCCCACCTGTTCTTGGCCCATACACATCACTGAACATGTTCTCCAGTGCTGTCTGTTACTGTGCCTTGAACTCCAACTTGAGTTACCCCCTGGTACTTTCTACGATGCCAAGGCTTTCTCTTGACTTTGCGGAAGGATGGATGGTCAATTCCATTACTAGTTCCTAAGACTGGTCAGGTTTAACTTCTTGTCTTACTGCTTTGTACTCCTGCTGTTGCCAGTAATGCCCTTCTGATGAGAGAAATGGAAGGAAGCCAAGAGACTCAAGGCTCCTGAGAAGAGCGTGAGGTCTTTATGCTTTTTCTTCCCCGTGCATGCCTCCTTTGAGGCCTGTGGTGGGATTTGGGGTGTGCACCTTGTGGCAAGTCACAGTGTGGCTCTGCTCACCTGTGCGTGGCTGCCCATGTGTGAAACTTGGGAAGGACAGGAACAGACCAGGAAAGAGCTTTAAGAGTTGTTCCTGGGTTGCATATCAGACTGACCGTTTGCAAGGGGCAGATAAAGTCCTAGAGCAGAGGAGCTCTGCAGCCCTGCTGTAGGTAAGAGTGCCTTAGCAGCCAGTTTCATGATCACTGAACCCCTGTAGACGTGCTCAGAGCTTGTTTGGTTGAACCAGTGGTTAAAAAGTGGTTTGTTTGTGTTTTTCCAGTTTTGTGCGAATGATTTCTTCTATGTCACATCTGCAAACAATGGTTTGAAAGTAGACATTTGTTTTGGCTCACTGTATCTTAGCTCACTTTAAAATAGCTCCGTAAGTCTACTGAGCTATTTTAAAACTAGATCCTTGTGGTGCAGTGTGAAGTACAATTGTCTTTTAGGCTTTTTTCCCTGCAAATGAGTCTAGGCGTTCTTCTCAAAGTTAAACATTTCATTGTCACTTTGTGTCGTCTATCAGAACCTTGCAGACCATGTTACGAATATTTTGAGAGCTCAGACAAAGGAACAGAGCTCTCAAATCTTTTCAGCCCGGGCTGCTTGCCATTGTCTTGTTTTGTGTGTGTACCTTATGTGAAGTGGTTTTTGGGTGGGGAGTACACATCTCCCTGTTTATATTTCTGTTTGCTTATGGTGGAGACAAAAGGTGGGAGATAAATATCTGTAACTGGTGGATGCAGTTGTGAAGACTATTCTCTTACCTGTTGTGTTTTTCCTTTTATTATTGTGCCTGAAACTTGAAATCATCCTCTGAATGCAGGGTAGCACTGGCATTAGTCCTGAGAAACAGCTTCAGATTTGGCTGAGAACCAACTTGTTGAAAAGTGCTGATGGAGGCTTTCTTTGTGTTACTCTTAATTATCATTTCTTTCCCATTACCTAGAGACAGATAATTGAACCTTAGCACTGGAAAGAACATTCTGTAGGAAACAGCCCTGCCCCAGGAAGGGGATGAACTGATGACCTTATAAGCAGTTCTAGCTCAAATTTCTGTGGCTTTTTCATGAGGAAAAGACAGAAAAAGGACCAAGAACACATTGAGACTTTATATCCATTCTCTGCTTAAATAAAGGGCAGACACATGGAATCTCTGTTCCACAATGTTGATTGCATTAAATGAGACTCACCATTACAAGTAAAGTTACACCAATCTAGGTATAAAGGTATAAATATGAGGGATCTGTAAACAGCAGGGAAAATTGAGCCTGAAATAAGTGTAGTCAGGCTGTATTGACAGACTCTGTGGTGCATGCTGGCGTACACATGGAGAGCAGGTTATAAAGTGCCAAACTGCTATTTGCAAATCCCAGCGATGGAATTTGTGGCTGTATCTGCTGTGCCCGTCTCCAAAAGGGTGATCGCCTTGTCAGAAAGTAATAATTTTAATATAGGAAATGGTATTGAGGTTACTGAAACTTTTGTGGTTGATCTTTTTTAAAGAAGCTACTATAGAACAGAAACAAAGGCTCTAGAGAGGTAATCTGTTTTTTTATTAAACCAGCTGATAGCATTTAAACCAGCTGAAAGCTAAAAAGTTTTTGGACTTGTAGACTTCTAGACTTGTGTTTCCACTCCCTCCCCGCATCTTCAGCCAGTCTAATGAAAGATGTTGCCTCTCCCTGTAAAATTTATCTTCTCTACCCTGGTTTGTTCTGTGTATAGCAACACTGCAAGCATAGAACAGATGGTGCTTTAGAAACTGCTGCTGCCTTTGGAAGAAACCTATTAACAGTTTGGTTGTCTTTGCATTCCTCCAGGTCGGATTCGTACAAGGAGACAGAGCTCTGGCAGTGCCACAAGTGTCACCTCAACGCCTGCTGATACCCGAGGCCGCAGCCGGGCTAAAGTAGTTTCCCAGTCCCAGCGTAAGAAGTGTTTTATTTCTGGGGGAGGAGAACAAATAGTTGTTAATACATTTCTCTTGAATTGTGGTAGTCTCAGCTGAGAATTGGGCTCACTTCTGCTGAGTAGTATTTGGGCATGTAACAAAATGAATCCCCACTCAGCCAGCTTTCAGTGTATGCTCTTGCTGACAAATAGGGCCCCAAATCTGAGTGCTTAGTTGTTGCTTTTTTAACCTGTCATGCAGCAAGAACTGCAGGTCGCTGCAACATACAAAACTAAGTAACTTGTACTGGGTCCCACTGAGATACCCTTCCTGTCTGTAGCTGATTGCTGTCCTGGGTTCTTGCCCTGCCAAGCTTCTCCTGCTTATGTTACTGTATTTCTGTATGTGTAACATGAGCTGTCTGAAGTTAACTTGTGATTTAGCATTAGTTTAAAATAGGACACTGCCTACTTTGTGTAGGTATGGGGGAGATGGTTCTGCTCTCTGATTCACATGGCACATCTGTGCTCTCTGGCTTCCTTGCAAGGCATGGTTTCCCCCTGGGAGCCTGTTCGTACAGTGCTGCTACATGTTTGTCATGTGTATCTAAGGAGAATTTTGTCACTCAAACTTCAAGAGAAATTGGGGGGAGGGAGAGACCACTGAAGTTCTGAGGACCTTCCAGCTTATGGGTAAGAGCAGATGGGGTTTGTGTAAAGACTTCTGTGTTCTGAGGACTTGTCTTGCTTTGCACCTTTATTTAAAAGCTCTCCTCTGTTCATGCTGTCATTGCTTTGCTCTGTCGTGCTGGAGGTATGGGCAAGCAGTTCACAGCATTGTGTTAGGCTGAGAGAGCTGAAGAGAGAAGTATTATAACTTAGGATGGGGCTGAATGAAATGTTCACGTTGAGGTCCTAAAGGAATTGGGGCTTTGGTGTTCTGAATTTATTCCCATAGTTTTGAACCTAAAACCGATGCACTGCCAGAAGTGGCTTTTTTTCCTGTGGTGTGTTTTTTTTTTTTTAGTTTAGGGAAAAATGATCCGATCAGACGNNNAGGGAAAAATGATCCGATCAGACGGATAAATCTCAGATATATTTAAACAATAGTTGAGTAGTTCAAACATTATGGGCTTAATTTTTTTTTCCATGGAATGTCTTACGAGGCTTTAGGATGGTCACATCTGAACCTGCTGTCTTGGTCTAGTTTGTGGAATCCTGATTCCAGCCTAGCCCAAGTAGATGTGGTCTTTAATCTCCTAAGCCAAGCATTACATGAACTAATTAGTGAGTTCAAATATAGTATGGTCACAGAACCAAATTCTGTATGTCCACACAGTTGTAGCCCTGTTTCAGTTTTACAGACTGGGCTTGGGGTATAATTTACACAGAACTTGGGTCTCTGTGTTGGTTGATATTTAGCTGAGAAGCTGATCAACCCTGGGAAATTGTCAATTGCATGTGCGCATTAACTCACTGCATTCTGCAGAGGCGTGAGGAATGACATGTTTGTGAATAAATCTGTCTGTATTGTGTATAACATAAACCGCATGCTGAATGCTGTATTGTCTTGCTGTCTTTTAATCCACTTTTTGCCTGTCCTTTGGTCTGCCCTCATAATCAAGGATCCAGATCAGCTAATCCTGCTGGTGGTAAGAAACGTTTCCCTTTCTTGCTTTCTCACGTTATTTCCTTCATTTTTTTTAACTGCTAAGCTTTTAGCTTCCCTCACTCTCTCCTGGCTGTCAGCAGCTTAAAAAACATTTTCTTAAAGTTAGAAAACCAAATGTGTATGGTAAATGACCTAGCTTTCTCACAGTAATCAAACGTGGTGAGCATACATTGTGTATTGAAGCTGGCTTATTGCTGTAGGCACTGCAGTGAAGTTTCTGCAGCTTCAACCCCAGGTGCTAAATTCCTTTTCCAGTTACTTCAATGCAACTCCATTGACATCAGTGAGATTGCAGCAGTGTAACTGAGAGGAGAATTGGCTTTCAGGGTGTGAATGCTGTGATAGAGACTGGGGTCTTTCACAAGTGTTCTCGCTTTTGGGGGAACCCAGCACCACATACAGTATTGCAGTACATGATTTGAATGATTTGCAATGGCTTTGTCCAAGAAGCTGAAAGGAGCAAGTAAGTTAAAAACAATACATGCTTTTTTATGGTATTGTCGTATTGTCCATCAGATTAGTGAAACTGTATACCTTCTTTAAATTAAGACAGAGCAGCCTTTAACTCTTACTAGTTATAACAGTATCTGGGACCGAAATGTTTGAGAAGTGTAGATGCTTTTTAGAAAGAAACCAACTTCAATATTTGTTCGAAATATGAACTTGCTTGAGTATATTTTTGTGATTTTTTTTCAGGTGTGCTTTTCCTGACTGTTTTAACAAACAAATTGAATGTCAGGAATGGTAATAGCAGCAAATTTTCAGTGTCTCTTTTAGATATCTAAAGAAGCAAAAAAGGGTCTTATATCCCTTGCTTTCACGTTTCTTTGGTCACCTTTAAGCCAGAATTACTTAATTTTCAGCAGAAACATGTTACCAAAATAAGATACACTGGAAAAAAAAAAAAGATATTGTTCAACTCATTGAGTTTGACAGCAGGAGTATTTCACAGAAATATTTACATTCCAGTTGCAGTAGACATTGTAAATAAATCTTGGTCAGCAGACTGTCTTGCAGACAGCATGGCTTAGAAAAAATGTAAACTTGCCATGGACTATTCAAACAGACGAAGAAAAATAAACCAGGCCAACTATTCAACTTGCTAAAAATTCTTTCTTCAGCTGAAAAATAACTAAATTAGTTTTGACAAGTCAGACCCAAGTAAACCAGCATCTCTACAAATATGACAGGGTTACTTGGTTTACCCTTTAACAAGCTGATCTGCTGCTGTTGAGACTGTTCTTTTTTTCTAAATTTTCCTTCACTGAGTTATTGTAGGAATGTAATGTCAGCACTGCAGTGTGGTGTGAAGATGCCTGAGCTACCTTGCAGCAGCTTACCTGTGCCAGACGCTGGCTTTCTGCAGCACAGCGCTCCACGTGGGCTAGTTTTTGTTGCTGCTCGATGAAGCAAAGCAGCCTATGAATTCCATGCTGCTGCAGCAAGACTGCTCCTGGCACCTTCACAAGCTCACAGAAAGCCAGCTGGGGTATTCCTGCACTGCAGTGTCTGTGTTGGTCTTGATCCTGACTGGGCAACACTGTTCACGTAAGCAGAGTTGCTGATGTCAGTGTTTACTGTCCACGGGCTTTCCTCAGTATTCCTCTTACGGCCCATGGGGAACACTCCCATTAGTTATCTTTGTGCTTTGGTTCAGATTCTTAGAGCTGATATTGTTTCAGTTTTGCTGTCAGAGTATTTAAGATCTTGTTTGTCTATTTAATTGTTTTTTTTCCTTATTTCTGTTTCTGTTTCTTTTCTAGCTGGTAGCCGGTCTAGCTCTCCGGGTAAGCTGTTAGGAAGCTCCTATGGTGGCTTGAGTGGTGGAACATCCAGAGTTCAGCCAGTGCCATCATCTTCAGAGAAGCGCAGCAAGATCCCTCGGAGCCAGGGATGCAGTCGAGAGACAAGTCCCAACAGAATAGGACTAGGTAAGAATAGTCACTACAGTGACAAATTGGCCAGCGTGCTCAAAGGAGGGGCTTTCCTGTTGAATAGGAAACATATACGTGCTATTGTCATTCTCCTGAGTTCTTCAGCTGGCAAGTTAATGTTTTATTTCAAGAAACATTCCATTTTTTATTATGGCTTGTAGGAGAGAAATTCTAATTTTCCAGGTCGAACCATAGTTTCAAAGCAGGCCTAAAGATGTTATGCAATGTCTTCTGTTTGAAATTCAACGTGAGTGATGTTATTAGATCAGGCAGTAAAAACAGTTGCCATGAATAACCATCACAGCAAAAGTACCTCATTTGGCATCAGCGGCTTAGTCCTAAAATGAGTTGATCAGTTTTTACAGTCAGTTGGAATCAAAGGCGATGAGCACCTTCTGGGATTATTTTAGAAGTTTTGCAATTTAAATGGTTTTCTTCTCTTGTCCTGAGTATCTTCAAGCCACTTTCTTAGGTGATATTTTAGACTTTAATTATTTTGCTTCTGATATTCTTGTCCTAGTGATTGTTGTGTAAATATTCCATAATAGTTTTTATTTTCAAATTTATCAGCAGACTCGTTTCTTTAAAACAGGTGAGTAAGCATCATTGTATAGAAACTTGTGTGTATCTGAATTAAGGTAAAAAGGTATTCAGTGTGCTTTATATCTTCAAAGAATTTACCATTAGATTGAAATTAATTGAAATCATAGCCTTACTGTTGTCACTTGTTTTTAACGATTACCTTAGCAATTGTATTTCAAATTTAAGCTACCTTTCTATTTAGAGCATTTTGTTAAGAGAAGTGTCTTATTCAAGTATATTGAAACGCATTTAAAGCACCTGAGTGTACATGCTGTTATGATTCATAAAAATATTGCATGGTTAGTGTGATTATTTTTCCAAATTCAGTATTGTTCTTATGTCTGACCTATTTTATGACTTCTGTATGAATACATTGTGCTTTTCTGTTCATTACTTTTAAAACTTAAAGTGCTTCCTAAATATTAGAGGCAGTTGTTCTGTTATCCCTCTGCAAAAAACATTGTTTTTGAAAATAAATGAAGAATGGTAGATAGTACCATCATATATGCTTAAGCTTATCATCGTATTATGTGATCTGATTTGAAACAGTGTTTAGCATCTGAAGGGAGATTGCTTTGTGTAAAATCCTCACTCTTGGGTTGCCTGCTTTCAGGTAAATTATGGGAGCCTTGAATTCTTTTGAAAATAATTTAATCTCATTGCTCTGACGTGCTACCTGTGAACAGTCAGTGCTTGTTCTTTGGGAGTGACAGAGAGCTCTGACAGATGTCAGATGTGTGATTTCCAGCTGCCGCCCTGGCTGATGACCAACCAAAGCCTGTTCTTTCAGGCTGTCATGGGAACAGCAGTCTGACACTTGTGTTAGCTTTAGCACTCAGTTGCAGAAATTGTCTCTTTATCGAATCATGAAGATGGTAATATTGGCATGGATGAAGATAACTTTCAAGCTGTCATCTTTACACCATTATCCTATTGTATTTATGACTTTATAACATAGTAGCTACAGTGTTTTGTTTTCTATTGTGTTGCTTCAGTCCCTGTCTTTCCTTGACATGTTTTTACTCATTCATTTCATTTAATAAGACTCCCATTCACCTTGGTCCTAAGTATATAAATAGACTTTTTTAGACTCTGATTCAAGAAAGTGCTTGAGTGCATATATGACATCAAATGTATGTGCAGTCCTCTAGGCTTTGTGGGATTATTTACGTGCTTGACAAGCGTGTGCTTAACCCATGGGCTGAAGCACCTCTTAACTACATGGTCATGTTGTCATGCAGTGGGTATTGAACAATCTTGCAGATCAGGCTGTTAGAAATGGGTAATTCCTGGGTCCTGTTCATAACTCATCCATTGATTTGTTGTGTAGTATTCTGCAAGGGTGACTAGGAGCTGCAGGTGGACCAGTGCTCTGTGTGTACAAGAGTAAGCACACAGTGTAAATCCATGTGTGCAGTTGAGCCACCAACTGGAGTTTTTCAGGCCCTTTGGAAGGCAAAGGCAGTGATAAGCTGATAGAGCCTCTGCATGTGGATGCCTGTAAGCACCAGTAGCTTGCTGCCAGCTTAATTTCCATGCTGACCGCAGGTATCAATGGAGCATGTTTCCTCTGTTTGCCGGAAGCCTCGGAGATGGATGCTGTTGGATGCTCAGTAGGTTGTGTGTCCTGACTGATATTGCAGTGTGGGTGTGCACTGAGCATCAGCTACCTGCTCCTCCCCTGGAGCCCTTTGTCAGAGTGGGAGTATAGCTTCGGTGACACCTCCCAGATTCTGCATTTAGAAGATGGAAGAGCCAGATCCCTGAGTAACCAGTTGGATTTTAAGCAAGTGAGATTTGAGATAATGTCATTCGCCAAAAAGTGAAGCAGGCACAGTTAGTTATCCACATCATGCAGCACGTTCTCCGTCAAGTAGCTATGCTGTATGTGTTTATTGGAAAGCGGAAGGCAGTTCATGACTTGCCTCTGCTGGGTGTGCCCTACTGCTGAGCTTTGTGTTAGCTGCTTTGGCAGCGTTTACAGACTTTCACAGACTCCACTTAAGAATCATTAAAAATCACACCCTAATGAAGTGTAGGTTTCTTCCAAGTGGTAGATTGGTAAACAGGGGAATGGTTGAGTTCTGCTGGTGGTATTTGCATTTGTTGGTTTTCACAGATGTAAGACAGTCTAATAGTGTGATTTAATGATGGTGTGAACCACAGCCATCTCCTGTGCCTTTCTGCATGAAATTGGTAAAACCTAGATGTACAGGACACATAAAAAGTTGAGAGTTTACTGAAAACAACCCACCTTTGTTCCTGTGCTAGGCTTTCAGTCCAGAGCTGGCTGTTGGCTTTTTGCTGGCTTGCATCCTGCCTACTCCTTTTAATTAATTTTGCTACTCATTTACTTATTTTCTGTTCAGCTTTTGGAGTTTGTGAATTCTGAAATTGTGGTTTATGTCAGTCTTGTCTTCCTTTGCTACCTGCACTGCAAAGACAGGCTTTGAGAGTATAAGAAACTTGTCTAAAAGACAACACTGCTGGACCTTAATTCTGGCCGTGCCCAAAGAAAATACTGAGAACAGCTGATAGCTAATCTTCTCTACACAACACAGCAAAACCAACCAAAACAAACACCAAAAAAACCACCACCACCAAAAAAAAACCAAAAACAAAACAAAAAAACAAGCAAACAAGCAAACAAAAAAAAAACCCTACAACCATGGAGCTGGTGCCTGGGAGTCTGCAACAGACTCATCGTTCTGTTCTTTTCAGTCCATTCTTTTTTTTTTAATATCTCTATTCAGTAACATGCAAATCTTTTGTTTGACCGTTGCTCATGAAGTACATGATGCTCGCTTTTGGGTTCTTTCTGTTTGTGCGGTCAATATTGTGCTTCATCTCTGGCACTGTCCTGTTAGACTGTTTTAATGCAGTTAAAGTGCGTTTTCTTCATACTGCTATTAGTAATGGAGAATGTACTGTGTACACTGTTTTGTTTGTTTTTTTAAATCCTTCACACCTCCCCCTCGCTAAAGTGGACTTAGTGGGGTTTTGTTATAGAAAGATTGACAAATCTCTATTAAAGGAAATCACTGCTTCTGCAAACGTGATATGAAGGCTACCATTATCTACATAGAAGCATGAGACCCAAGAATGAGATGCTGGCTTCTAGAGACACCTCAATTTCAAGCAAGTATTTGTGTGGAAGACTTTAAAGTGTTACTTTCACCTATAGTTCACATGACAGCTTTTTTCTTGTAAACCTGAGGTGGGATTATTGTACCTGTGGACCCTAATTTCATCCACTTCGTTATTTAGTCTGTCTTATTTATTACAAGACCATGTAATTCACTCAGAAGTTGTAGGCATTGTGGTGATCTAATCAATTTGGTCAATATCTCATCTTGTATTGTCTGACATCAAAGTTCAGCCATCAGAACCATTAATTCATCTAAGATATTAGTTGGCTTTTACAAATCTGGGAGGGATTTGACAAACCAAGAATCTGGCAGTAGTTTATATTTGAATTTTAAAGCATAAATATGAACGTTTCTATCTTGTTCTGTACTGTTTTGCTTGAAAGGATACTAACACACCCAGGGTATAACTGACCGTTCAAAATCAGGCATTATATTCTGGCGTGGTTCTTCTCACATATATACATCTCCTCATCAAAAAGAGGAGCTACGTGAATATGCGTGATCCCCTTTCTTGATGAGCCCACAGAAGCACTTAAGTTCTTCAAGATAAACTCATGAAAATTAGTTGCCATTTATTGCACTAAATTGTTGTGTTCTATACTGGGCATAAAGCTTTCTTAACAACTTGCTGCAGTCATCTTCTATATCAATGACAAAGAATTTGCAGAGGAATAAACCAGTTTTAAATACCTAAATTACTCACTTTGTAAAACTGTAAAATTCAAATCCATCATGTTAAGTAACCTTCTTAACAGCCTAGTTCTGTTTTTCCTCCTTGGACAAAACTTCAGCTAAAGTCAGTGGGATTGCTTTTTGCTATGAAAGCAGCTTAATATTTTGTCTTCTACTGTGCATTTGGCCAAATGAAGACTGCATATGATGAGCTTCTGTGACATGGCTCATAGGCAGGAGCCAATTAGGCTGTGGGAAGTTGAACACTCGGTAGCTGCCAGACCACAGTTAAGCCCTGCTGATGCAGGGTTTTGTTGAAGTAAAGGAGAGCCTTTCACTATATTCTTAAGTGTGCATGAGTCTCTATGCATGCATATAAAACCATAACTATAAGGTTTTAGAAACGTTTGAAGATGAGAAGTTAGATAGCTTTTGTTTAAAAAAATAAAAAAATAAAAAAAAATTAAAATGAAGCTGCTGCTGTCTTAAAATTCAAACCAGTTTTTAACCTGCCTTTATTTATTTAAGTATTTAGGGTCTTAATGATTTTTCCCAGTATCTTTCATTGGAGAAAAATCTCTCTTCAAGTCTGTACAATACACTTTTTCTTTTCCTTAGGGTACTTGTTCATGACAAACCTATCCTTAAAAAAGACAAACCTATGCAAAGATACTAAACTGGTATTGTGACTTTTAAAGATTTTAATCTGGTTAAAAATGCTTCTTCTTTGTTCCAGAAGGATGTTTATCTTATCTTATAATTAAGGAAAAAATCTTCCAGAAGGGTTTCTTTCAGCTTCGTCTGTTTTGCATGCTTTGTAATCGTAGAGCTTCCCTAAATGATTGAAGATCTCCTACTCTACTTGAATGACAAAACTTGGATTGCTTAAGAAAAAAGGATACTGTCAACCAGACATTTAATATTGCTGAAATTTCACATTACAAACACAGCTCAGCATGTAACACAGTTGGTTTGTAAGAGCCTGAGCTGGCTGCTGCAAATGATAATTACTAATGTAATAATTACCATAACTAACAGAAATGTGACTTGACTTTGAGCTTTTCTGTCCTCATTAAACTTGTTCACCTTCTCTGAAACTCTCCATGCTGCATGCTAGCACGGAGCAGTCGTATCCCCCGACCCAGCATGAGTCAGGGGTGCAGCCGCGATACCAGCCGCGAGAGCAGTCGAGATACAAGCCCTGCTCGGGGCTTTCCTCCACTTGGTGAGTACATGTAGGCATTGGAGTTTTAAGGGTCAATTTTTTTCCTTTTTTTCCTTGTTTTGATTGCCCTTTCAAGACGCTGCCAGGTGGAATGAGCTTGTTTTCTCTGTCCTCTGTTGGATTCCTGACACACGCCTTATTTCCAACCCTGTTTCCTTTCTGTTTTCTTCTGCATGCTTCAATTCTGGTTCTCAGTATTTCAGTGTTAGTATGAAACTAGTTTAGCCTGAACTTTGTTGTTTTTCAATTTCATTAAATCAGCTTGTGTGGGGCTGCTGTGCTTCTCTTTACAGCACTGATGGTAATCTATGGGAGAGCAAGCCTCTGCTTTCTAGGTCACTGTGAAGCAGTCAGTAGCATCGCAGTCTGTTGTTGAGTAAATTTATTTATGATCTGGTTTCCTTAAAGCTAGGTACAGTAAAAGTGGATAATTTCTATACTAAATCTTCCAATAAAGAGGCGGAAGCTCTTTTTTTGTAGAGGTTTTTTATAACATTATCAATCATGAATTAACAAGTTGCATGTGCCATTTTGTAGGATATTTTCAAGCAGACTAAAATCATGGAAAGGCTGAAGTTTTAAAGGAGCATCATCATGATGCAGCTTAAGTGTACAGTACAAATAGAAAATCTCATTACATTTACCACATGCAGAATTCCTTTTCTGCACAGGGCTGAAAACAAGATAGTTAATGTTTCTGATCAAATATCATGTATATATGTATATATTCAACCAAATACATTACTTGTTGTATGAAAGATTTCTCATCTCAGACATACTGAAATGTAGTTTATCTCCAGGCCCTTTTCCTTTATGTAGTAATTTCATAGTTGTGCATGTGGTATTAAAAGTGAGCAAGAAGCTCTTACAGATGTAGTAAAGATTGAAGAATGTGATTACAAGATCTGTTTGCACATAGTGACAAGATACAGCTATAAGTAGTGTGCAAGTGGAACAGCATTGTGGGCTTAATTCTGCAACAAATCAAATCGTAAGAAAAGGTTATGAAAAACCGGGATAGCTGGGCAAAATTTTAGTTTGGTTCTCATAGTTAAATATGCTGTACTTTGCATAATCTTTTAAATCTACATAGCTGTTGTCATTATTGATTCATTTATTCATCTCAACTTCAAATGCTGTCAGTAGAGAGGCTCATTGTCTTCATCCATATGAAATCATTGGCAAAATTCCCATTGACCTCGGTGATGTAGAGTGGAATCTTAGAGGCATTTAGATTCAAAACTTCATTATTTAATGCATTGCGCTGTGAAATCTATTTGTTTTATCTGTAGTATCTCAATTTTTGTTGAGAAATGGGTGGAGTTTAACTTAACATTCAGAACTTTGTTCATAGCTCTTTTAGATAGATTAATGAGTTTTTATTGACTAAGTGAAGCTGATTTGATACCAGAGCCATAAAGGGATGGTAAATATGCTTGCTTTTATAGTTACCTGTCTAGCTTCAATTTTGGATGAGGCTGTTTTCTTCAACCAAAGTGTTTAAGCATGCTGGATTTCAGGGTTAACTTGTTAGTATTCTATGTCATTGTTCTGTGTTTATTCTGTTTTGATGAAAATACGTTAATTGAGATACCATCTTGAGCCCTTGTTCTGAAAAATAAATGCAGTGTACCAGAATCACAGTTGGTATGAATTTGGTGCACCACCATGGAGTCTGACTTGTACACTGAATATGAAATTTCAGTTACAGATATCTATTACAGTGGTTGTAAGAAATTTCGTTGTGGGGAGGGGGAGCATTTCATCTTAACCAATGATACTTAATTATCTGAAGATGATTGCATTTCTAGAAATGTAGTTGTTATAAAAGTCATTAAGGGAAGAGAGGATGGAAGGGTGGGGAGAAAGTACCAATGTAATAGTAATCCAATATAGTTGCTATCGTGTTGTCTTTTTCTTGTTTTCATTGAAATGTTGTAAGATGGAACGTGTACGTGAGCTTAATTCTGTAGTTTGTAATTCATCTGAAAGAAATCTATCTGTGTGTGTATGTATATATATAGCAATTTAAGCCAAAACAGGATGATTCCATTACAGTATTTTAAAAATCCAGTTAATCTTACATTAATGCCAAAGTAACGTAGTCTGTTTTTGTTCATGAAGATTATATTAGTGAATTATACTTAAGCTAGCTTTATGTAAATGACAGGATTCTTGCATTTAGTGGTGTTATGATCAATGTCAACACCAACATCCTGGCCTTGCAAGTTGCTTATTTTCAAGGCTGCTGTGCAAATAGGCATGTCTGTGCACCAAACATGTTGCTTCCCAAGTTAGGAAGCACCACTGAAGAGTAACTCTACACTCAGCCTCCTTGCACAGATGTGATTTCATTATTATTATTATTGCTCTTCCTTCTTGGGCCTTGATCTTGCAGTGACATGCACAGGGGCACAGTGTATGGCTGAGAAGAAAGCAATTGCAAGCTCAGAATGCTAATTGTGAGGTTCAGTCTATAATCCTGCATTGATCCTGGAAATCTTTCATGAGTTACTTACGGTGTCAGTGGGATTTTCTCTTGAATAAATGCATGCGTTCTGCGTATTTAAAGACCACGTTGCATACTGTGTAGAGCTTTTAGCTAAGCTGTCACAGCTGGGAGAAAACTTGTATTTTATTTTTCTCGTTTTGCTAATTTCTCTTTTAAATTTTCAGTACTTGTTTATGAATGCTTTGTATTAAACAGAAGACTTAAAAATTTGTCTGTTGCACACGTATATGCACAACTGACAAAGTTTATTTGTATTAGATGGCGATATGGGTTTATTTTTCAGTTTCTTGACAGTACTAGTAATGATGTTAAAGCAGCAAAGCCTCCAGTGAGTCTGGTGACAAATTGCTCACATGGGTAGCCAGGGTTTCTTGGGTCAGTTGCTTTGAGCTAGGTGAGCATATCATTGCTAGACACAGGGAAAACCTTGTTAGAAAAACTAAATTCCTGTAATTCATAAATAACTCCCCTTTATGCTGCATCCAAGACTGAAAATCTCTCCAAAGGCATTTTGTGATTCATGTGCTGCTGACAGTTGGGAATTGAAGTGGGAGCTGTATTTGGCTTCAGCTCTGTTTTTACTGTCTGTTCTGCTGCTGTGAACGATTTGTTTGTATACATATGGTAGAATTCTAGATACATGTATGTGCCTATTCAGATTAATATCTGTGTAGGTACACATATATAATTAGATTCAAAAAACATGTATGCAAAACTTGTTAAAGCAAGAGACTTTTGGTAGTAGCAACAGCTACAGTATCTGTTTACTCGAAGTGTAAAAAAAAAAAAAAAAGCCAAACCAAAAATACCTTTAGGCAGTGGTTGACTGACCTCCCTGTATGACTCCTTGAACTCTTTCTACTTCTGTGGTTATTCATTCTCTTTGTAAACATTGGTTTTTTTTTGTGCATAGGCTAGAATGTTTTGGAAAAATGCTGCAAGCACAATTTCTAACCATTTATCATGGCTTCACTTTGGGGGTTTAGATCAGACAAATCTAAATCCTGCTCTGTGGTTATATGCTCCACGTTCTCATGATGGTCATCTTCCAGATCTGTGGTTCTGGAACAGGACTGATGCATACTGGTTTTCTTTGCTGAACTGCACCGGATTTGGGACTGTTACAAATGAGTTTTGTCATGCATCGTGTTTACGGTCATGGGAGAAAGGGAGGAGAAGCTACAGACAGAGACGTCGCTGTGGGGCTTGCACTGTATCTGTTATGCATTCATATACAACACCATTTCCCCGTCACTATGAAACACGTTTACTGGTACTGGTCACGTGCATCCCCTTTGGATTGTGGCATTTTCTGTCTCGGGTTAAATGTATGTTAATCCTGTGGGTGTTGCCATTCCTTCTACTTGCAGCTTCTCGACGTCATTCCAGGTCCACTAGTGCTCTCTCCACTGCTGATTCTGTTGGGCAGTCAGGTGAACAAGCGCTAACTGCATGAATCTGCTTCTTATATGTAGTCTTGTTTTACACCATTTTAACATTTGCCGTCATGTGCATCAGCCAGCACTTGGCATGTGCTTCTCACCGCTGTGAGGCTTTTTGTTCTGTTTTGTTCAATGTGGCTTTTTGTTTTGAATTTCATTTATTGAATGTTTTTAATTTGATGTATCTTAGGAACATTGTGAGCAGTGTTTAAACAAAGGGTGATCCAGGGCTTTCTCAATTCTCCTGTAAATTGGATCAGTTGTACAGCATGGGCTAAACCCTGAATGATGCAGACTCCTTGCAACTTATGTTTATATTTCCTCTTTAGCAGTGTAGCAGTTCCCAATGTCTAGGACTGGATCCAAGTGGGTTTCATCCCATTTATTACTAAATTTTTTCAGACTCCTGCCTCTGTTAATGGAAGTGCTTTGCAGGATCCTGTCCGAAATTCACAAAAGCAGCAAGAGTTAAGCACCTCATGAGCTTTCCAAAATGAACTTTGGAGCATAACATGTGCTGATCCATCCTTCACATGGTGCTTCACATTGTCCAAAGTGCATAGACGTTGTTGGAGAAATGGTTCCCTTAATTTCACTGGGCTTTGCGTCAGGAGATTAATGCTTAGATACAATGAGAAAAATATGCAGATTCCCATTGTCGTCTTCCCCACCCAAGTGCTGGATTCCCAGTTGTGCAGTAGCTCCCTTTGAAATCAGGATATTTCGCTAGGAGTCTTAAAAGTAAATGAATGAGGGCTGCTAGTTTTGGGTCAATAGAAACTTAATTGTGGGGGCAAAGATGGTGTAGAAGATGAATGAGGGTTTCAGTGTTTGCTTGGAGGCTAAAATTGCATTAGCAATTAGTGATACTAAAAGTTATTTAATTAACCCCCTTCAGGTAGGGAGTGAAAAATGTTCTGTTTCTCTTACGTGCAGTTAAATTGCTGTCACTTAACTAAAACTCTCAAAACGTTTCCTTTATCAAGTAGCTGCAGAAATGATGTAAGCTGATTTTGACTCTTTGGCATTTTTTCAAAGCATCAATTTGTATTCAACAAAGTAATTGTGAAGATTAAAAAAGACCCTCAATTCTAATACAGATCCAAGCCTAAGCTTTTACATTCAACTTCCTATGAGAATAGCTTCATGCCTGGCTCCCATGGTTTAGTACAAAGCAGAATAAAATTATATATGGTCATCTTGTTCTAAAGAAGGCCAAAATCTCCCTAGAAGCAGCAAAAGGCAAAAATATGTTAGCTGGGATTTTTTTTTACTGAGTAACGAGCATAAATAATCTAGCTGGGGAGACGAGGGAATGTGGTCAGAGTGCCCACTGCTCAGCATATTTCTTGACAGTAACATGGGGTTTGCCTATACTGGTTATTCCTGGAGCCGAATGTGTTCCCATCCCTATGTTAGAGAGATGCTGAGGTCCCTTCTGAGATCTAATTTCTGCATTCAGGTGTGGCAGCAGTGTGGGACAAGCCCAGACTTGGGTGTTATGAATTTAAAGATCACTGAAAGAAGTATTTAAAAAAATTCCTGATAGCTACAGAGGCAGATAAAAGCCAGCATGCCATGTTGTACTTACTCAATTTGATTAAGCAGCTCTTTTTTTTTTTTAATGCTGGGTATTTAAACTGATCTACAATTGAATTACTTTGTCATTCTGTTCTTCATTTAAAAAACCAAAACCAAAAAAACCTGAAAACTATCTTCCCTTTTCTAATGTAATACTAAATTAACATGAGAACAAGTAGTGATGGTATTATATGATGTTATGTTATTTCCAAGCTATAAAGCCAAATTCTGGTCTCAGTAAGACTTGACTAATGTCATCAAGTTAGTTGGGTTTAAATATGAAACTGAGTCCAGAACTTGCCTCAACATTTATAGCCCTTGTACTGTGCCAGGTATCAGTTGCACTTAGGAAAATACTTGTCTTCTCTACATCTCTGTAGTATATATCTCTGTAGCAGTGACTTTAGCTTCAATCTGACTTAAATGCATTATCGTCTTCTCTGTGCTTCCATTAAGAGTATACAGATCTTTCCATTTTAGGGATGAAGTACTGTTACAACTAAATATTTGAAATAATTCTTCAACCCAAGTGCATTAAAAAAGGGGATAGTAATAACACATACAACTTTTATTTCTTTGTGAAATGTCATGATTTGATTACTTTTTGGTAGTAGTTCTAAGATGTTTGTTTATTTTTTTCCTCTTGTAAATGTGTTTTGTAGAAAATGTGCTTTTGTTGTAAATCAGAAATGTCTTGTCTGGTTGCATAACTGGGAAACAGTAAGTTTTGATAACACTTCTCTTCTGAAATAAATGCTAATCTTAATTTTTTTCTCAATAAAATATTTTAGGTTTATAAAATCTTCCCTATTTTGCCCTCAGTAGCTTAATCTTTGTTTTGAAGTACTCAGGTACAACTTTAAAATTAAGATGGCAAGCTTCAGTCTCTGATTTAAATTATGCAGGTCAGTGTGAGCTAATTCCTTAAAAGAAATTTCAGTGCAATAGGCTTTTTAAGAGAAAAGCAATGAAGCTTTGTGATAAGTAAAGCTTTTAAAAATATATTTAGCAGTTTGCTGTATTTATTTAATGTTCATTCTTGTGGAAACCCACAATGTAGTTAGGTATTTTAATAAACAGCCTTTTTCCTTCATTAAATTAAATATAGATGAACTAACAAAAGATCTATGGGACTTGATCCCTCTCTCTGGCTGATTGATGACTGCATCCAGTGTGGGTCAGCTGAAGGTCTGTTAAATGGGTTCATGCAGCTTGATTTGTGCACCTCTGAAATTGCTTGCAAAACTCTTACTGGCACACATGGGTGCAGGGGATGGAGGTGTAAGGTATGTCCCAGGAAGAATGTTCCCAGTCCTTCCTTGAGTGAAGACAGCCCCAGCTGGAAACAAACTTTGCTGTAAATGATCTTTCTGGTTATAGGCAGGAATCCAGAAATAGCATATCTGATCTCCTGTGATCTGTAAGGGCCATGCTGCCAGAGCCTGGTCCGTGATCCTCCAGTCGCTGATTCTGCCATATCCCTGCTAGTGTTGTTGGCTTTCTGAATTTGGCTTTTGCTGAAAGCTACTCATTTCAGTAACACTTTTCTCAGACTCTAGGCAAACAGTAAAGTAAGCTAATTAATAGCTGGAATGTAAATGGCATTTTGGACCCAATCTTATTACTTTGGATGCCATTGAGAGCTTTGCCATCAAATTCAAGGGGAGAAAGATGGTATTGTTTGATCAAAAAATACCAATTTTGATTTGTCATAAAACTTTGAATTTGCATTTCAGTCCAGTGTGCATTTAAGCTGCTTCTCAAGAACAGTAATAAAACAAAAAATTAGTCACTTCACAAACAAATAATAAACCTTATTTTTATTCTGTGGGGGGTAGGGGCATATTCTACTGGTTAATCAAGCCTTACAACGTAAAACAGGCTAATCTGCTGCTGCTAATCTCACATCCTTGCCTGAGAAAAAGCTGCAGGATGGATGAGTGCTCTGGTATTAACATGTTCTGACACTGGGCACGATTCTGTTTCTCTGAAGTTGATGAGAAGTTTTTTGTTGATTTCTGAGAGGGCCAGTTTGGGACCTGCATATCTGCCTCTGACATTAAAATAAAACTTTGAAGTAACTTCTATTAAAAAGAAACACAAAATAGATACCCTTCATCCCAGCTTAAAAAAAAGACATGCCCTGATGATCTGAAATTGTCTCTGGGACCCAACAAACAATAGTTTATTTCTTACTGTCATGGCAAGCTCTGTAGAGTTGTGGATAAAAGAGTCTTTGATGAAAAAGCACTGAGAGTTCCCAGAGCCTTTGGGGAGTGCTGCTCAGACACCTGATTAGGATTCCAAGTGAATGTGAATTCATTTAACAATCCCTTTCAATGTTGTCTTTTGTGTAGACCGGTTTGGACTCGGACAGCCAGGCAGAATGCCTGCTTCTGTGAATGCCATGCGAGTCCTGAGCACAAGCACAGATCTGGAGGCTGCTGTGGCTGATGCACTGGTAAGAGGAAAAATACAAAATGCTTCCGACACCGGGAAGTGGCTTAAAGTTACCTGTACGTACGTTCTCCTCTTTCTACGTAGCTTTGTTCTGAATGTGCCAGTGTCTGATACTGTAGAGCTAGTTACCTTTTGTTGTGTTGTGTTTGGGTATATCGGCAGCAATGTTTGTTTCCTCATTCCATGTTAGTTCTACACAGTTATTAACGAACAGAGTGATGTGGCTCGGTGCTGGAGCTGCAGGATGGGTTGAGTCAACTGTTTCTCTTTTACTTTGCTGTTGGAAAATGTACGCAGCAGCGTAGGAGTGCTCGGCACCTGTGGTGTGAGGGATTTCCATCGATTCCATTAACTGCATGAGGACATTACCTGGAAAACACACTACGTTCTCTGCTAGTGTCAATTCTGGATCAGGTTTCAAGAAGAACCGAGAACTCTGCCACTTCCTGCTCTGTTATTTGCACCTGACTAGATATTTGGATCAGGTCATAGCTTGACTTGTCTAATTGGTGCCATCTCATGCAGTTAAACTGGAGTGTGTTTGTGTAATGTGCTGCCAGTATTTTCTAAACATTTGATGCATTTCCAAGTAAATTTATTGTCATTTTTGAAATTTGATTGTTCTGTATAATCTTACTATAAAATCTCTTGGGTAGAACCCAGAAAATGTCTTCTGCTCTTTGAAAGACAGGTATTATCATAAGTCATTGGAATTTACCTTGGGGTTTTGGGGGACAGAGGGTGCGTAGAGGCAGGAGCAACTATTCTACAGCATTATCTGGGTACCAGCGTACCTTGGGACTTCCTCAGCTCTAGGCCTGAGCTGAGGGTAGGATTTCCTGATGTGTCTGAGGCAGATATCTCAGATCTTTCTTTGAGAATAAACCGTGTCCCCGGAGTTTGTGAAAGATGTTTTTCTCCATTTCCTAGTTTACTTTCTCAATAATGGCTAACATCATTTTTCTTTTTGTATTTGATCGTCACCCAGCTCGCGTCATCTCCATTTCTAGCGTGTTATTAGAGTACTCATAGAAAGTGTCTTTAAAAAAAAAAAAAAAAATCTTTCGATAAAAATAAAAAAGTACTTGTGAATCATACAGAGTTAGGACTGTTGCATTTAGTGGGCTAAATTGTTAGTGGACATTTTCATTACCAAATTCAGCAGCTTGTGAGCCAATTTCTGCCCTTAGCACCTCAAATTTGCCACCAAAGTAGCTCACAGCATAATTAAAGTTGATGGTTTGCCCATGCAAATGAAATTGCGCTGTATCCCTGAATGTGAGCTGTTGCTGAATACTGGTTTCTTGAGGGAGGAGAGGGTCACAGTGGTGTTCCAATTCAGTGCTGGTCGCTAACATCTCATGGGGTGACTTAATCTTCATGTAGACTTAGAGTTCCCTTTTAAATGTTCTGCTTTTTTAAACTAAGTGACATTATACTGAAATGTTAAAATATTATTTAAAGAGTTAAACATTTAAAAGGGAAATCCGTAAGTTTAGCTGGAGAGTAAGCAGTTCTGCTACCTTAGTTAATCAATCTGAATTTTGTATGACTTTAGGGGACGCAGTATGACCTTGTTGACCTTTTCTTTCCCACCACCCCAATTTTGCTCTTTCAGTTGTTTTCTCTCAACAGGCAATTCACAAACTTGATTTGGGCTCCTTTTAAGAGGGTAGTGTGATGCCAGCTTTTACCCAGCAACCTTATTCTCAGACGAGTATTCATTTGCCTGTAGTAGGAAATGAAAAGAACTTCTCCAGAGATGGCCTTAGCCAAATACTCAAGTTTAAACAAAACACAGTGGGTCATTCTATGACCTCTACTCCATCCATACAATTCTCATTGGATCCACTGCTTCTGTTTCAGAGCTGGACTTGCCCTAAAAGCACAGTGTCTATACTGTGAGTCAGTGCTCGGATCTGTCAAAAAAGCTCAAAGGGTGATGGAAACTCTGGCGTTAAGGCCTTTAAAAGTCAGGGGTGCCAGCTAGGTCATCTTTAAAGAAGTTAAGCTTCAGAAAAAAGTTCAGTGTAAGAGCTGTGGGTTGAAAGAGAACCTGCCTAAGTGAAGTTGATTAAATGTGCTGTATTGTAGATAGTGGTTTCCTGACATCAGAATTTCTTTGAGATTATAAAATGAAAAGCTACTGATAATGTGTGGGGAAATAAATCACTACCAAAAGCAGATATCTTCCAGAAGCAGCATTTCTGAAAAGCAGGCAGAGAGGTGCTGTATAAAGATCTGTCGTCAGAAACTTGTTAACGGATAATTTCACTTTCAAGCTCTCTATTAGAAATTGTAGGATATACAAGTTAGTGCAGCAAATAGGAAATAAAGCCAGCCGTTATTATACCCACTTTTATTTTGCGTAAACTGTGTTTTTTTTAATTTGCTAAGACACATTTGCTATACATTTTTGTTGCAAAAACAAAAACCCTACATAAGCTTCTGACATAATTCTCTATGCTTTTTCCCACCCTTCAATATTTTCCTGCCTCTACAGCTGTTAGGAGACTCCAGGAGCAAGGTACTAGTGCTTTCTTGACTTTTTATTTCTACTTTCAAACTTTTCCCCACCCTGTTGCTAACACCCATGATACTGCACTTGAGTTAATTTCTACGCTTCAATCCTGCAGTCCTAGTGGAAGCAAAACTCTGCTGGCTTCACAAGTCTGAGAACTGCAGGACTGGACACTGGAAGGAATTCTGTAGCAAACACTTTAGAATATAGGCAGTCTTTTCTGATACATTGTCTTATCAATCCTGTTTTGTTAAGGTTCATTTAAGAGTTTATTTTGTAGTATACAATTTATTTTGCTATCAAAATTATTGTAATATCCATTCTGTAAGATTGAGGTTGTCAAAGATAATTTCTAACGGAATTAGGTCCCCTTATGCCATGCTATGGAAAGGAGTGGGATTTGATTACTCAACTCCCTTAGAAGCCTCTGTAAAATAAATAAATTAAAAAATCTAGCACAAACGAACAGAGAAATTGTGATATCCTCTATCTCAGTGCATTTCTAGAGTCACTTTATTATCAATATCAAAGTGACTGTGCATGCCAGCACAGATTCCTTCAGCTCTTTCTTCCTCATCTTTTTTTCTTGAAATAGAGGTTATATCGTCACAGAATCTGTAACAATGGAACTGACCATTATTTACAATAAAACAATGTATAATTTCATTACTTGTAGCTAATTCTGCTAGGCGTAAGTATCTGATTTTCATGCTGGGGGAGGCAGGCCCTGCTCCCCCTAGTGACTCAGATGGTCTCGTTGAAATCAATGGGATCTGCCTTGCTCTGCTGAGAGAGGTAAGCAGGCACTGCTCAGTGACATCTTTAAAAACGTGTATGTCACTGTAGCAATAGCATTAATCTTCCTTTGTTAGTGATTATGGGTAGAATGTTTTTCTTTTGTAATTGATGTAATTGTATATAATTTACTTAGTCTGAGTTTCCCCTTTTCCAGAAAAAGCCAGTGAGAAGAAGATATGAACCCTATGGGATGTACTCTGATGATGACGCTAACAGTGATGCATCAAGCGCTTGCTCAGAGCGCTCCTATGGTTCCAGGAATGGGGGCATTCCACACTACCTGCGGCAGACTGAAGATGTGGCTGAAGTCCTGAACCATTGTGCCAGCTCCAACTGGTCTGAAAGGAAGGAGGGGCTCATAGGTCTTCAGAACTTACTGAAAAGCCAGCGGACCCTGAGGTGACTCTCATAGCTTTGTAGTGTCTGTCAGTCATGGGAGATGGCTATAGCCAGAAGTCGGTAATATGTACTTGCCTTATGCAGACAAATAGTACCTTTCACAGCTGTGAAAGCTTTGTGTCCACAATGTGGGACTTAATTACTTTCAGAAGAAAATCAGCTGTCATCGCTATTGTTTGTGTGAAATTTGTAGTAGTAATGTAGTTGGGACTTAAGCATGCTGTTCTCTGTGCTGTGCCTTCCTCTGCCTCCTGCTTGTTGCAGCACAGTGAGATTTCCCACAATGATGGTGATGTAAATGCACTCAAAGGGTGGTACCGTTTTTACACCAGTCCATTTGAACCTTCAGTAATTTTTTTTCCCAGCAACTTAGTTGGTGAAGCAAACACTCACTGCATTTATTCTAAAAATGACTCAGGGTGTGTGTGTGTTTCAAAGATGAGATCAAATGATGTTCTCGGTGTGTTGGGTATTCTTTGACTCTTTATGAAGGCTGTGTTAGGCATAATTACTTGTGACTCTTTGTGAGCACATCAAGTTTAATTACTTGTAACTCTTGAAAAATCCTGTATCAGAAGCTGGAGTCTCCTATAAACGGTGTAATTTGTAATGTAGAGGGAAGTTTCTTAAGGCAGTGAAGTAGGTGTACCAACTCTGAAACTGTGTGTTAGGAGAGAGATGTTCTTCCCTTGTTGAAAGCCAAAGAAACCTTTTGAACACCTTTGGCATGTCACACATTAAAACGGATCTTAGAATTACCCAGTAGTCATGGGGAAACTTCATATGGCCACGTCATGCTAGCTATAGACAGTAAATCATATTAACTGGATCTCATGCCGCAGGCTTTTCACCCTTAGTTTATGGTGAAAGTATTTGGAAACAAGTTGTTTCTTTTGGCTTCTTTGAAGATAACATTCACAAATAGCTATGACATTTTTATTTTTGTGTTATATTATAAACTTAAATTATGACTAAGTTTATAAGTGGTTGTCTTGTAGTTTAATTCCTACCTACTTGGATTTGTGCAATTGTTTTGGTTCTAAAAGGTCTTCACAGTGGCTGAAAGTATGTGACAGTCCTTGTTAACAGGCTGAATAAAAATGTACTGAGAGGTAGCCTGGAAAGATTATTCTCTTGCCATCATAAAAATATTCTAGCGCTTCACATGATGTGATGCAGTCCTTAAGTTGGAAGTGCTACGGATTTTTAATATGGTAGTTAGAGTCTGCAGGTCAGAGATGCCTTTTGATGTGGTCTATTTACAAGTATTTTAAAAAAACACTTCCCACGTGAATGCTGTCTTTATTTTTCTTAATTTTAACAAACTGCCTGGAAAAACTCTGGCACCTCATGTACTTCCATGAAAAAGTTAGATGAGACTCTGCTTATGCCACAGAGGTGTAAGAGAATTACAACAAAGGTTTTGAATGCTGAGTGAGGGTGGTAATTCCAAAGCAGGAAATGCTGAGAAGATTGGGTTTATGGACTGTTTATCCACATTAGTAATTCTTAATAGAAATGCCAATAGAATTAAACTGTTGTTCTCATTCCTGCTGGTTGCAGTGTTTAAACTGTGCTGCTGTCACTAGTCCCTCAAGCTAGCAAGTTTTTTTGGCTTTGATCCTGAGTAGCTTATAAACCTTTCCCAGAAACTAAACACTTGCAGAGTTATTTTTTGAAATTTGATACTGGTTTTAGTTCTTTATATGTCCGTTCAGTTTATTTTTGGTCTGCTTACACTTTGGTTCAGGACTGTTCTAGTGCCTATACTAACAATCAGATTTCTTCATCCTGTTTGTTCTCATGGCATCATGGAGAACATCATAAAGGTCATTAGTCCAAGGGGCAAGTCTGTTTTCTAATTAAACCTGGAATCTTCTGTTGTGGTATAACAGTCTAATATAGAGCAATGATGTGGCTAGGTTTTCTGTAGTACTCTTGAACTGAAGGATGTCTGATCCTACGTTAGCGGTGACTTATATATCCAGAAAGATGTGCATGCAAAGTGCATACCTGTCCTCATTGTTTTATACAGCTTCATGTGGCCTAGTTCTCTAAGGGCCTTGCCAGTAAGGTGTTCTGAATAGCATAAGGCCAGCAAGTCCCGTAAGGAAATGTTCTTCCACTGCTCGTTTTAGTTTGGTACTTGCATTGTCACCTCAGGTCAGTGATATTTTGGAAAAACAGATGCTTATACACGCTGTCTTCATGTAACCCTTGTCCACAAAGAAATTAGAGTAATAAATAGGAGTTCATTCAGAGAGCAGCAATCTGCAGTAAGTCAAGAGAGCATTGTAGAGTACTCATTTTGAGACAGTGCAGTCTCATCCTGAATGAAGCTGACAGCTTGCTTTGGCATCATTACAAGGACTTTTCTGTACATCCAGCTCTTAGGCAGACCATTGTTTCTGTGCCATTTTAAAATTTGATCAGCCTTTCACGCACAGATCTATTTGAAAAAAAGTCTTGTGTTACTATAAACAAGTTAACACGAAACAGTTGCAGACTGCTAGCATATTCTGGCCATATATATATATCTGGAAAAAAAAAATATATATATATATATAGGTGAGATGAAGAATTAACATCTCTCTAGAAAGAGGGTACCTGTAATCACGATCTAAATGGCTGTTCTCGGAGCAATCAGTGCGCATTTCGGTAGTTGCTCTGGTTTCATAGTAATTTTAAAAATATCTAATCGTATCCATATTATGCAGGAAATGTTACCTAATTGCTCTGTTTTTATTTGGACAGTAAATAAGCAAAACTTTTACATTCTTTGACAGTTTTCATTGCAGCGAAAGTAGGACTTGTATTTTTCAATATATTGCAAATAAGAGCTTTGGCATCAAACAGTTTTGCATTTGACTCAAGCTTGGTATCTTATGAAAGAGACACATAGACTGATCCTTTTACAGCTTACATAAAAACAGCATTACTGAGCACCTAATTAAATCTAAGCTTAAGTTCCTATTAGTAAGAGATTATTATCTTCTGACTTACTAGGTTGCCCACTTGATAGTTTGTCTTCAATTTCTATGTATTTGTCTCTTCAATGTGTCTNATTTGACTCAAGCTTGGTATCTTACGAAAGAGACACATAAACTGATCCTTTTACAGCTTGCATAAAAACAGCATTACTGAGCACCTAATTAAATCTAAGCTTAAGTTCCTATTAGTAAGAGATTATTATCTTCTGACTTACTAGGTTGCCCACTTGATAGTTTGTCTTCAATTTCTATGTATTTGTCTCTTCAATGTGTCTGCTCTCAGCCTCTGGAGTCAGTTCTGGTATCTGTTAATACCGTGCAATTCTAGACTGATTTCACTGAAGTCACTGAGAATTTAGACGAAATATGTATGAACAGTGTATACCCAAACAGCATGAAAGGTCTGGTTTCACTTGAAAAATTGAATTCCCTGACACAAAGGAAGCCTGAGAAACCTATTACTAAGCTGCGAAATCAGTGTTTCTGTGAATTAGCAACCTTGATACACGCAGAGAGCAAATGCCTCCCAAATATGCACATTTCAAGTTGTTTTGTGCAATCCAGAATATAGAAGAAAATGGAAGCTACAGAAAATAAAGTGCCTGGCTTTATGATTTTAAAACACGTTTACTAGATTTCTTGACATAAGCCTGGTGATCCCAGCAGCTGAGCTGGAATGCCAGTTAAGGCTTTGCCTAGATACGGAGTTTTCAGAAGTGTGACTTAAGTAACATTTAAACAAAGAAAATTAGATCTCTTTCAACTGTTATTGTTTATTAGCTTTCTTGTGGCAACTAGAGCTTTAGCATTAATGTTATGTTTTGTTATGTTTTAGTCGAGTCGAGTTAAAAAGGCTGTGTGAAATATTTACTCGCATGTTTGCTGACCCTCACAGCAAGGTAAGATCACAAAGATTGGCTCATTTTCTTGAATTAGCATGTGTGTACATTTTACTTTGTTCCAAGATGAATGTTTGTATTTTTACCCCTGCCATCTTCTGGGGAAAACTGGCATTTATAAATCTGAGTTTTTCTGTTTTACCTTGAAGGTATGTATCTCCTATTGCTAGGAATGAGTTACTCCATACTTCCTAAGAAACTTAATGCCTTTCGGGTGTCAGCTCCTCAAGTGAGAGGTTCAGTTTTATCCGTACATCTCTAGGGAGTTTCTTGGTGATACATGATAGAGTGAGGTCTATAGGATAACGAGCCATAGTTGAGCATCATGTCCTCTGGGGTTTGTGTACACCTCGGAGCAGTATGGAGTCTCATCAATATGTTGTTCTGGATCAGTTTTAATTTATTTTAAAAGAATGTCTCTAATGTAACCACTTTGCCTTCTTTATAACACTGTCCTTTGCAGTTGAAGGCTGACATGAATTTACAGACATTTCTTAGAAAGGAGCAGGTTAGAGAAAGGGGAAGGTGGCACATTCATAGGCACATTCAGACCCATCAGTCTTCCATTGGTGGGTAAGGGGGAGCAGGAAGAGGCAAAAGGGAGCTTTCATGCACTTTCCCAGGGAAGTTTGATGGATTTCCATGAGGAGAACCAGTAACAGCTGCATAAAAACATCAGCTGTTGGGTTAAATACAGTTTGAAAAAGAACGAGTTGTATAAATATTTATACTTCAGACCACTTGGTAAATGAGTTTTAATAAATAGTCATCAGGTGGAAATCCCCTGGGGAAGTATAGTTGCCTATTACAGGCCTTGCTGGAACTGTGCATTTTTGGCCACAATTACAGTCTGGACCAGCTGGCCCACAGGTTTCATCTAATATGACAGTTCCTACCTGTTAGGTGTTAATGTTTTGGTTCTCAAAAATTGTCCTCTGTAGAAAGGGTAAAGGTATAGCTATTTGTTTGCAAAATATTTCCAATTTATAAATAAGGTAGTGGTTTATTACCCACTTGACTGAAGTATGTTCTCTGTGTCAGCGGTGATCTCTCATTTTCACTGCCTTTGTAGAATTACTGCTACAAATTTGTTAGTTTTAAGTGTAAATCTCAATCACTAAATTGCTACAGTATAACTGAAGTCAGAGCTTGGTCCTTTGCTGTAAAATCAGGATTCATTTCTGCCCACTGTCCTTACTGAACACTGTGTTTGGGATGGCATGTGGGACTGGAGTCTCGGAAGCTGGAATAAACTGGGGAGTGGGAAAGAACTTGGTAAAGATTGGAGAAGGGTATACAACTATATAAAGCCATCAAGTTCTCCTGACTTGTTGACTTTAAAGGCATTGCTTATCATGAGTGAGGAAACTGGATCTGATCCAAGGTATATAATGTTTTAAATAACTCTAGTGAGAAGATATTTTGTATTAAGAAAATGTAAACTTTCAATGAATGCATCTTTTATGTTGACAAACTGCATCTGAACAATCGCATTTGATCACTTTGTGCTAACGAGTGGTTTGTTTTGTTGCATGGCCTGCTTTGCCGTGGAATTCACAACAGAGAGTAAGTGTATTCTGCCCCTCTTCCTTCATTTGTTTCATGTGGTATTTTAATCAAACACACTGTAGGATGTGTATTGTCTGTTTTTTTCTTTTTTCAGAGCAATGTAGTCACTAAAATCATTCATTCATGAAACTGTCTATAACAATCATACTGAAACTCAGATTTTAAACCCCTCTCCTTTGATTATTTTTTTTATTTAAAGCACAGTCTTCCTTTTTGTGACAGTTGTTTCGTTTATAGGTCTTCAGCATGTTTCTGGAAACCCTGGTTGATTTCATCATCATTCATAAAGATGACTTGCAGGATTGGCTTTTTGTTCTCCTGACACAGTTGCTAAAGAAAATGGGAGCAGATTTGCTGGGGTCTGTGCAGGCAAAAGTTCAAAAAGCTCTGGACGTCACCAGGTAGAGTACTCAGATGGCAAATGTTATGTAGGTTTTTACAGGGTTAGAGGAAGGCATCAGATGAATGTTTTAGAAACCCAGCAGTGACATATATTTTGAATTCACAATCCTGAGGAACACCAGGATAAATTAGAACAAAACTATGTCACAATACTTAAAGCATTGAATTAAAACTGTTAAAAATGCCTTTGTTTTTGCTAAATGGATAACTTTAAAGCATAACGTTTAAAGTGTGTAACTGATTTTTTTTTGATGTGGATGGGTTTAGATATCAATTTTCTTTTTGATTGATTAAAAATAATTGTTTGCAGTGTTCACAATATGAATGGTGCTTTGACACAAAGTACAGAGCATCTTACATGTGTTCAAACAACAAATAAATGGTAATGTCAGGATAAGACGTTGAAAGCTACTGCTCTTTGCACACCAGTTCTGTAGTCCATGTCCTCTTCTAATGATGACCAGCACAGGCCATTGTTACAATAAAGTTCAGCTTGTCCTGGAAAAGGGATAATAAATAAGTAAAAGTATTAGTAGTTATCCAGGAGAAAACAAGATAGAGAGGAGAAAAAGAAGAGGAGAGAAATCAAAAACAGATAGAAGCTCTGAGGGAGAGAGAAACCAGTCTGCTACAAGAGATAAGGGAACAAAGCACAGCTTGAAAAGAAGAAGGGATGGGCAGGTGTGCCAAAAACAGGATAAGTGTACAGAAGGTGGCAGGTAGAGTAACAGGGTATAAAGGTATTGATTTAGCAGTGTTTTGTCAGTATTAAAAGAATAATCAGCTGATCCTTAAACTTGGATTTCTCTGAATGGTTGATGGTAAACTTAAGAAGAAAAGCATGATAGTCGCTGAGTTCTGTTATGTAAGTTTTTATGTATTGAGTTAATTTAGTCCTGGAAGTGTATGTTGCATTACATGTTTGCCTTTGTTTTCTTTGGACAGGGATTCTTTCCCATTTGATCAACAATTTAACATTTTGATGAGGTTTATTGTGGATCAGACCCAAACACCAAACCTCAAGGTCAGTATCAGGCCTTTTCACTGAAGCATAAACATGGTCATCTTAGTTTGCCTCGTCACAAGTTCAGTGCTTTCGTTATATTTGATAAAATAACTAGTTGTAAGCACCTGTGTGATACAGAAACGATATCAGCAGCTTTGATTAACTTTTTGCAGTAATTTGCATGTCCTCTTACAGAGAAATGTAATTTCCAGAAGCCTGCATATGACATAACTGAATTCTTACCTCCTCAGACGACTTCCAGTGATACTGAGGTCAATTTTTTAAAATATCTGAAGTTGTAGAGACACCCCTGGTGGGATTTTGAAAAGGGAATTTTTACTTCAGCAGGAGTTGGCTATCACTATGCTTCTGAAAATCCCACTCTCTCTTATTCTCCGTTTTAATACATCTAAACCTCTTTAAAATAGGGCTTTGTGACTCGTCACAAGTCAGTAAGAGTTGGGCTTCAGGCACATTGGAAAGAATTAGTTTAGACATTGAAAATTCCTCTTCACCCTGGTCTTGGTGGAAAGAAACCTGTCTATGCAGGACAGCAGGGACTAGGCTCAGTCTGTGCGGCTAGGGAGTTGAGACCCTCAGCACACCTTAACAAGCACGTGTTGCATGGAACAGACATAATGCATGTAGGGTTTGGGGAAGAAACAGCTTTCTGTTACTGAATCTTCTGAAGGGGAACTGTCATGCAGATTGTTTTTCAGAAGGCTGCTGTTCAAGGCTAGAGGTACGCCATAAACTCTGGAAATTGTACACGTTTGTTTCAGAGACAGGAGTATAGAGGATGCCAAATGACTAGTGTGTTCTTTCTGCCATCTCTCAAAGTTTAAATTTTTTGAGATGCCAGACTCAGGCATTTGATTTGAGACCAGAAACTAACGTTTAGCACCTGGAACAATACCCATGGGCATGAGAGAGACCGCAGGACTTTAAAATGTTCCATACTGGTGGAAACAGCATGGTGAAGCACTAATTCGCTTACACAAATGCACAAGCAGACATACATATTTCAAGCCAGTTCTGATATGCCATTCCAGACTTACTACACAAAATTTATCCTGGGTAGAAAGTTGCTTTTGGTTTTGAAACATGATGTGGAGACATGGCACAGGGATATTTTTTCCCCAATGTGACACAGGTCTTGTTAATCTGTAGCAGTATCTGTTTATTATAGGGTAATTCTGTTTTTGCCAGCTCATGGGATTAACAAATACCTTTTCACTTCTCAGGTGAAAGTTGCTATCCTGAAGTATATCGAGTCCTTGGCAAGACAGATGGATCCAACAGATTTTGTGAACTCCAGTGAGACGAGACTTGCTGTATCTAGAATTATAACTTGGACAACAGAACCAAAGAGCTCAGATGTGAGAAAGGTAAGCCAGAATGATGAAATATTTGCAGTAGTTATTCCTTCTAAAAAGAGAAAAAGAAAAGAAAAAGAGGAAAAAAAGGAACTAACCAGTCATAAAGGTAATTAAAAACTCAGTGGTTAGATTTTTACATACCTTGCCTTCCAAACTGAATTGCCTATTCAGTAAGGACACATTTCTGAAGCATCTCTTCATATATTTTTTTCTAGTAGATACTCAGCTGTATGACTTTAGCTACTATTACCATGCAAAAGGGATCGCAATTTGAAAATATGTTTTTTATTGAGCAATCTGGAAATATCTGTAGATCTTTATTTATTTAGGTGCTTTGTAGACTGAAATGAAATCTAGCACAACTTCTGTGTTGCAATATTGTTAAAAGAAAGTAAACAAATCAGTAAGCTGCCAAGGGCTCTCAACTCTTTGCTTTTAGAAACTGTGTTCATCTCAACCTGGAAAAAATTGACGCATTTAGGTCAGGCCTAGATAATACATTTAACTTGTTCCTTTTCTTGCTGTAGATGCAAGTGGCAGGCAAGCTAAAATGGAGCAGATAATGATACTCATCTCTTCCAAGATAAAAAGAAAAATGAGACTTTGTTTTATGTACCTGGCACCTGTAACAATTTAAAATTACCTCCAATTCCCAGCCCAGATGTAGGAATAGATCCTAGTAGGAGTTATAGGCTTTGAGATGTATTTGGATTTAAAAAAAAAAAAAATTAATCATATCTGAATACACAAATTGTATGAAATTTTTATGCTGTACATGCACTTTGTATTGAGTGAATACTAGAATAACATATTAGTATTTTATAACTTTGGAAATAAATTATTTTTGTTGATTATTTGATTCTGATTAAATGATCACTGGGTATCAAAGGTACTACAGTTCATTAGTCAATATATATATGGATATTCAATATTCATTATCTGATAGCTGACAAGACTTCAGAGAAGCTTTTTGGGTGCATGCTGTTTGCTTTCTAACATACATTTCTCTAGATCCAATAAAAAATGTCTCATCTGCTTTTTAGATTTTCTACAGGGATTATTTGCACTGGCATGACTGAAATTTGTTTCTACAAGATAGTCTCAGAAAAGAGAGTGACTTTAAATCCTAGAATTATATCTGGAATGTGAATTTCCATTTTGATATTTTCATGTAAAAAGTTAGAAAGAATTAAATAAAAGGGAAGAAACTGCTTTTCTATTACAGTTCAAGTAAACTCCAAGCAGTTTACTCTGCTGATGGCAGGCATGAGGGAGCTGTAAATTAATTTGACTGGAATTATACATTGAAAAGCAAATAGCAAAATTTCTGCATGTTGCTTGGCAAAAGAAATATTCCACCATTAGGGGTCATCATTGCTGCATGCAAAGTTGAGTGAAGAGTATCTCAGCAGCAGCTGAAAAATTGGCTGTTAGCTGTGAAGCTGTGGGATACGAGGAGTGTGTGTGTGTTCACAGTGCAGTGACTATCCTTCTGTCTGTCTCAAAGACTTGCAGAGCTCTAGTAAAACTTCCAGCAAGCTCGCTCCAACTGAGCAGTACCTGGGCAAGTGCCTTGGGGGCTGATAAGAGATTACTGAATCTAAATTCTCTTTATTAAATCTGCGTGTGACTTGGATTTGCCTCTGATACCTGTAGCTTTCAAATTATTACACAGTTAAGCTAATTTAGGATACTGAAGATGAATGCCCAGGTGATCTTTGTTTCATCATACAGTTGCTGGACTGTGATTTTATTAAGAACGTAGTACAAACTACAGGCTTTAGAAGAAACTCTGCGGCAAAGGTTTTGTAAGCAATCATTGGCCATAATCTCTGTCAGGACTATAGTTAACAGACTAATAAATTCATTATGCAGTAACGAACTGGATTATCAAGGGCCAACCCAGACAAGTGAAATATTCTGAAGTACGCAATTAAAAAATTGGCCTCCATTTTTGGAGACTATAACCTAGAAAAAAAGTTCCGCTTTTTATATCAAGAAGATTTGTTTAGGGATCAGAATCTGATTTTTGCCCTTGTGGAAGGTGTTACTACAGATTACCTTCAAGGTCTGAGGTTCTCTAAGTGCGGAGCAGACCGTGCAATTGAAAACATTGTCACAGTCTAATCATGGATACAGCAGGTGAGGCTATGGGTAGAAGAACCACCAGTTCAGACTCCAAATGATCTAGTACTACAGGAGGCCTGTAACGTGTAAAATAAGGTACT